>JAXIVJ010011836.1:20000-30000 GCA_036785665.1 Chirona hameri | reverse complement strand
GCCCTGGCGCGTGCGTTGCCAGGCAACTAGAGTTGCAGAATTCTGGTCCCAGCGTCCCAGCGCTGGGACCAGACCTGGTCACGGCCGTGACTGAAGCTGTGACTGGCGAGGCCAGCGCCATAGGGTTAACATTGCAGCGCCGTGACTAAAGCTGTGACTTGCCAGCTCATGCCGTGGCCGTGACTGGGCTGTGACCAAAGATCTCGGATTTTCTGCACTGGTCTCCACAGGCAAAAACACATTGCGTCTCGCCGCGGCACCCACTAGCGGATCCAGGGGGAGGGGGGAGGGTATGGCGGCCATGCCCCTCCCCCGACAAACCTGAAATCGGCGCAAAATTGACACATTTCCTGATATAGAACAAAATCCAAGCAACTTTTACTAAGGAAAGTTTGTTTTAAATCAGCTATCAATGCATAAGCAAGCGAAATCCGATGGGTTTTCAGAATTGTGTGAGACTTTTTGGAATCCCCTCCCCCAAAAAACGTTCCCCTTCCCCCACCACCAACGTTCTGGATCCGCCAATGGCGGCGCCTGGTGGGCCGGCGTCGGCTGGAGACGCGGTGAGCGGGCGGGATGGTGTGGTGCGGAGACGCGGGCGATAAGTGTAATTTTGAATAGTTACTTTGAATTGCTTGAATGCATTTGACAATCGACTTATCTAATCAGATTTTCATGAAACTCAAAACAAGATCAAAAAAGATGAAAAGTCAAAAAAGATGAGAATATATATTTTGTGGGTATGCTTTGGCCTTTGCCAAGAGCTGTCAGACGTTATCATCGCAAATTGTCAACTGTTATATCAGCAACTTTGTTTTATTTATCAGGTAAGCCTAGTGCAATTTTTCCTTAGCCATAATATGGGCCGCATGATTTAAATTAAGACTATTTGAGTGTTATCACTGTTTGAGTATTGTATGTGGTGGCTGTCCGGTCTGCCATCGTGGGCCAAAGGACGGTTAACTTTGCCGGCCCAAAATGTAAATAGTTTGAGTCCGATGACAATTTTCTCAACGGCATAAGATACATCGTTCAATTTGTGACAGATTGTTATCTTAATTGTAACAATAGCTCGGCAAATGAAGAAATCAGGCGACACACACCCGAGGAACGTGCGCGTTGGCGTTTTACGTACGGCGGTCCGGCCGGAATCGCCGTTCAGTGGAATTTGCCGGCCCATAACTTTAAAACAAAATTGGGTTGCATTGCGATTTTACCGAAGTCATCCAATACATCGCTTAATTTGTGGTATATAGACATCTTAAGTGTAACAATCGGCCGGTAAACGAAGGAACCAAGCGGGGAAAAAACGGGTGGAAAACGCGGCCGGCCGGAATCACCGGGCAGCAAACTGTTCCGGCCCATAACTTAAAAAGTTTGGGTCGGATTGCAATTTTCGCAACGGCACCCCATACAACGCTTAATTTGTGGTAGATAGACATCTTAAGTGTAACAATCGGCCGGTAAACGAAGGAACCAAGCGGGGAAAAACGGGTGGAAAACGCGGCCGGCCGGAATCACCGGGCAGCAAACTGTTCCGGCCCATAACTTAAAAAGTTTGGGTCGGATTGCAATTTTCGCAACGGCACCCCATACAACGCTTAATTTGTGGTAGATAGACATCTTAAGTTAAAAATCAGCCGACAAACAAAGGAACCAAGCGACAAAAAATCGGGAGGGGTTACACGTTAACCCTACGTAGGCGACCGGCCGGCCGGCCGCGAGACCCTCATCCGCGTCACAGCAGCTGCGGGGTCGTTGCAACTAAATTACGAGTTGTCGCCACTTTTTCGGCCGGAGCGGTCTACCTGGTTTACATAGCCTTGGACACATCCACGTCTCCTATTTTTTTGGCCAACTCCTCGATCTCCCGAGAGCGGCAGGAACTTCGGTGTCTTCTTCCTCTTGTTCGTCTTCTTTTTTTTTGGCTTCGCCACCACCTTCCTCCATATCTTCATCGCCAATTTTATCGTCACTTTTTGTAGTTGCGGGAGGGAGCACAACGTTATCCACCTCCATGCTCACCTCCCCCTGCCCCGCTCTGCCAGGGCCCGCCACTCCACTGCCGCCGGGCCCGTGCAGCCTCCCCCTGGTGGTGGGGACCGCCGGGTTTCTTGCGCCCGACATCCTGGCCATGGTCTCGGCCATGGTCAACTGCCCGTACACCCTGAGGTCGGCGGCGTCCTCCAGGGGGTGCACGTTCCTCAGATGCTCTCTGTAGGACTGCCTGTTCATCTTCTGCATGCACCCCTCGACCCCGCAGGTGATCTTGATGGCCTTGGAGGCGCTGGTGTGTTTCTTGCGGCTTGACATTGTGATGTAGTATTTCTTAATCGCTGTCAATCCGATACTATAACTACACTTAACGTATAGGCTTGGTGTGATGATGGTTTTAGCGCATAAATGGGCTGATTATTGCACGAGTATGAGTATATGAGCATGAGTATTGCACGAGTATCAACAATACGCGTGAAACGAGCACACACCGAAAACGAACACCGAGAACGCACCGGAAATCTTGTATCAACTGACATTTGTAAGCTGGTTTTCTCCAAAACAGCGCCAACTGAGAACGTGCTAATGCTATGATGGATCCTCCGCAGCGGAGAATCCCGTGTGACGCGCCGACGCGGTAGGTGTTATGAACTTTTATTTTAAGTCAAACTTTTATTTCTAGGCTTAATATGTTAGCACATTTTTCTACAGCTGATCTCATTGCCACCAGTAGTAAAAATAAACTACCTTCTAAAACTAATAAATACTAAAAGTTCAGACTTCTGGCCAAGTTACGAGAACTTTCCGCGGATCTCCGCCTTCCGGGCGGCGACTCGGCGGCGGCCCGCGAGGCTCGACGGGGCCCGCCAGCCTCGCTTGCGGCTTGTGCGATTTAGTGAACCAGGCTCACAGGTATTACGTTTTCTAGAAAAGGTACGTTTCGCAGTTATTTATTCTACGCTTGTGTAGGTGTGTTACCGGGCCGCTCTTCTTTTCGTGTTTCTGATCCCTTTCTTGGTGTGTGGTCGCTGATTTTCATCTTATGATGGCTCGTCTAACTTGAGGTTAAGGGCGCCACATAGCCTGAGTAGCTGAGGCTAAGCTAAGCCCAAATCATCATCGACTTTGCAATTTAAAATCGGTTTTCAAGAGGACGAAACGTTTGCATTTGATGATGCCAGAAATTAATATATTTTGGTCTAAAAATTATAGCAAAGGTAAGTTCAAACAAGGCGTGGCCACGAGTTCACATTACAAAGATGTCCTGACGTAAAAACCGCCGGTGACCATGTGTCGGTCTTCCGTTCGCAGTGGTACAGCGGTCTGAACGCGAACGACCATGTCTACTTCTTCGCGGAGGGCAGCAGTTCAGTGTCTCAGTGGACGTTGCCGCCAGCACACGGCCCCACCGCTGCCGCCCCGCCGGCCGACGACCCGGTATGTGTGGGGCTCCGTACGATCGGGGTGGGACCCCGCCGCCCCGCCATCCGACGACCCGGTATGTCTGGGGCGCCGTACGATGCGGGGTGGCACCCCGACGGCTGATGACCCGGTATGTCCGGGGCTCCGTACGACTGGGGCTCCGTACGATCGGGGTGTTACCCCGCCGGCCGACGACCCGGTATGTCTGGGGCTCCGTACGACTGGGGCTCCGTACGATCGGGGCGTCACCCCGCCGGCCGACGACCCGGTATGTCTGGGGCTCCGTACGATCGGGGTGGGACCCCGCCGCCGACGACCCGGTATGTCTGGGGCGCCGTACGATCGGGGTGGGACCAGTCGCGGTCCGGACGGTGGGACCAGTCGCGGTCCGGATGGTGGGACAGATGCCGTGTTGTGGTCTCTGAGAAGTGTCACACTCCCACGGCACGATATGTTGTGATTGTTGGTGTTCTTGGCCTTGTGGGCGACCCAGCACGAGATAAACGACAACTAAATGGGTCCTAACTCGGAAAGTGTGTGGCGTGTTGGTTATTGTGACTTGTGTAATGCTTGCTTGAAATGTGCCAGCTCCCGATAGCTGGTGGTGTCGATCTGACGGTTCTGTGCCTGCTTGTCTGGCGGCAGGCGCCCGAGTCCTCCCGTGCCCGTCCGATGCCGGCCGTGTCGCTGCCTGCCGTGCCGCCGCCGCCGCCGGCCGCCCGGCCCTCCAAAGGGCCGCCGCCGCCGGTCAAGCCGCCCAAACTGCCGAAGCCAGCGGACGGCGGCGGGGGCGGCTCGCAGCCGTCGGACCTGGGGTGTGGCTGGCCGCAGCTCCGGACCGGAGAGGCGCCACTTCTCGTCATTCGGCAGGTATTGTCATGTTCTGGGTGCGGTATAGGAGAGACAGAGAGGGTGGGGACTGAGGTTCCCTTGTGGTTCAGGAGTAAGGTCCTCAGCTGCTTGTCTTCAGGGGCTGTGTGGGTTGTTGACTCCTGACGGGCTTGATGGACTGAGGCTAGAATGTGCGCGTCCTTGTGTGTCGTCTTCATCGATGACGGCTGTTATTTCCCAGACTTGTGTCAAAAATGCATAAGGACTCGTTCTGCATGAATATTGAAATTTCACCATTAAATCCTACAAACACCTCATGATCTATGATCATGTAGTAAAGAGTTTCTAAGTCGATTTGGACTCAAACCTGAATGGTCTCAGATGAGTGAGAGTTGAGTCCACTCAACTACTTTGAAGGTATTTAGCGAGTGCCGTGACTGGCGGCCGGTTGCCGTTACAGGGTACGCTGAACTGCCGGATCAAGCTGAGCCGCCGCAAAGGAGGCGGCGGCAGCGTTAAGCAGGTGAAGCTCTGGCGGCACTGGGCGCCCTGCCACCTGGCGCTCACCGACAGCTATCTGCTGCTCTTCACCGACGTCAACGACCCGGCCAGCATCGTGAGTGTCATCATCACCTCCGCCTCCCTCCCTGGGTCTGCGTCGGTCAATCTCGCGTCACTGAAGCCGTCTGCCACCTGAAGCCTGGCGTTCGAGATACAATGTTCCGTCTGGAAGCCAGAGCTGTGTTGTGGAGTATGCCCCGACCGCGGGCGGAGTCGCGTCGCGCTGTGTGCAATGTGTGGGGTGTGTGGGCCGCTGTGCTGACTGCAGAATGTGCGGCTGTGTGAGACGGCTGTTGAGGTAACCTGCGTCCCCCTTGTGTCCGCAGCAATGGGGCTCACCGAGTCACCTGCCGTTGGTGACGGTTCACCTGGCCGGGGCCTCGCTGGTCACCGACTCGACCGCTTCGTCCAAGAAGAA
Source organism: Chirona hameri (assembly GCA_036785665.1). NCBI lineage: Eukaryota > Metazoa > Arthropoda > Thecostraca > Balanomorpha > Balanidae > Chirona > Chirona hameri. The sequence goes on along the minus strand of JAXIVJ010011836.1, from coordinate 24,773 downwards.
CGTGCTCCAGTTGACCACGCGGCACGGGATGCAGGTACTGTACACACCGGGTGGGGTGGTGGGAGGGTGGGGTGCAGTGCGGTGGGGGTTGTCACACAATAATGTAAAATGGCAGGTTCTAGGAATGCAAACTTGTATTAATGCAAACATGAAAACTACACATGTGGGGAACAATCGCATAACAATACAGAATATACAATACTGATCACAGTGGGCGCCAAGAGCTCTGCGCAAACTCTTTCGGTTGCGACACATTTGGTGTCTGGGCTTGTTAGCTCAAATATGCGATATCAGCATCCCTGAAGCTGATGTTGAGGCTTACCACATTTTTGCGGTACGTTTCATAGCTACAGAAGCCCGGCTCGACTTCCATGAACTTTTTGTACATAGCAGATACAGTGAGTTCTGATGACAAATACCTCCTCTTCGGCTGGTCCAGCAGATGAGGCGTGACTGGTTCGAATGACAATATGTGCTCAATGATTTCCCTCCGATCCTTCTTGTTATGCCGCTGATGCTTTCCTCGCATGTCTTCCTTCCCCATGATGCCCCCTTCTAGTGCCGTCGCGATCATGTTGTCATTGCCCTCTTTGAACCCCACTGTGCTCAAGTAGAACTGTTTGCACACTCGCACGTACTTCGTGCCCACTTTGGCTGCTTTGGTTAGTCTGTACTCACGGGTACAGTGGCGCCGCGAAATTTCTGTTCCCCTCCGCGGCTTTACCACGGGCTTCACGATAACCGTCCCGCGAAACCACTGTCTGCGCGCCTCTGGGCTCAGTCTGCAGACGTCCGAGTTGATCGCCCTCCTCTCCTCATCGCTGAACGAGAAGGCGCACCTGTGCTGGCACAGGCCGCCCTCAGAGCAGTTGGGCGGCACTGGCAGCAGGGCGTGCTTGGCGGCGTATGCGGCCCGCTGCTGCTCGTGCGTCCGGGCGCGCGGCAGCTTCGTGCCCCGACCGCTGCCGGCGGCTCGTGCGGTCGGGACACCGGCCTGCGGTGACATCACAGCCTGTGTGGCTGCATTGCCCTGGGCCGCAGCTGACTGAGCCGGGAGGCTGTGTGCCGCTAACGTATGACCGGGTAGGACGCGATATATGACGAATGTCTGGCCTGACTTATGACTGCTGGGCAGGATGGTGGCCTCCAGAGGGGAGCACGTCGATGGGCTCCCGCCAGACGGGTCGGCGTTGTTGTCCCCTGCCTGGCTGGCCGTCGTCTGGTGCGAGTGGAGCCCACCCTGCTGGTGTTTAGCGGTCAGCAGAGAGTTGTCCTTTGCTGCCAAACTGGCAGGCAGCGTTGGCCAGTTGCCAGCAGCCAGCACAACTGGAGCTGGACTGTTTTCAGCTGGGCCATCAATAGCCATGGTGGACATTTCCTTGTATTGGCAGCACAAAGGTCCTGTGCGCTTGAGGAACTGGGTACTTGGGAAGTAGTGAGATATTAGCTGGCTGATGCCCGAGAGGGTAGCTGATCCCAGATATCCCTGGCAGCTGGCTGTTTGCGTCCAGGCCGTTGATCCTCTGGAAAGGTTTGACAGAAACATTGATATTTTGCATTACCATATCATATTACACATAGCAATGGAGATAGAAGCAAGCTATTAGTTACTCATTTATTATTTCACTATAGAGGTGTCAATAACTAATTTTAACTGTATCTAGTGCTAATTACTGGCTGATGGACTGGTGTGGAAACAAAATACTCACTAAAATAATATCTTAATTTGTCAGCTGTCCCTCAAGAATACCATACCTAGCAAATATATGCATTAGAAACAAACTTGTGTTGTATTATTGTAAAGGTAGGCCTACTGGGTATTTAGTTCAGTAATTCACCTCCCCAGTGTATGGTGTTCTTGAGGTCCCTAATAGAAGAGTAGTCAGCTGACAGTAGTATTATAACAGACTGAAAAGTGAGTTATCTTTGACTGTCTACAAGATGGTTTGGGGGGGCGAGTGGTGACAGCCCCCGGTAGGTTCCACAGTGAGCAAATCGAGCAGAGTTCTAAATGTCGCCCCTGTGGCTCAGTTGGTAGAGCGCTGGACTTCTGACCTCACCCGGTAGTGGCAGCCCGGGTTTGAGTCGCTTCATGCTCGCTATTTGCCTGACTGGGATAACCTGTGGCCAGTGGCAGCGGTTACACTCAAGGTCAGGTGACGTCAGAGGGCGGGGCGGACCGTGTCCAGGTATGTTGGGCACATACAACTTTTGCTTCTAAATTCTGACAGACGCCAGGAATTGCTTGATCGGGTGGTGGGGTCAGGGCCTGCGAAACAAGCTATGCTTAGCACAGGCCTGACCTCGGAAATCCATCCATTAAAAAACATTCAGACTAAATGTAAAAAAAAAATGTGGGTCCCTGCGACCGTAATTGCTGTAAAGGTTAGGTCAGGCTTGATTATGTATCATTTTTGTGTGATGTCATAGCGTTGATATTACTGGTACACTTTTGTCTGTCATAATAATACTCTCTTCTAACTGGGAAGGTGAACCACTGAATCACTGAACCCAGTATGCAAAACGTGGCAGGTTTCAACAAGATCTTGTTGGGGCAGGGTTGGCGCACTAGATCGAGGAGCGAAATTTGATCTGGAAAATCCTGCCCCAAATGGGGAAAAATCCTGCCCCAAATATCTTGTTGATGTTCTTGCCACATTTTGCATACTGGACTATTTATTACCAGCCTACCGTGTAATCCATTTGTCAGTAGAAGGGTTGTAGCCATATGACATTGGAATAAGCTACCAGGGGATGTCGCTGCTGCAGTGACACTTGCTTTCTTCTAAATTGATTAGATAAATACTTTACAGAGAAGGGATTAGTTCAACTTGTAGCTTATTTCAATGTCTTACTTTGTTTCATAATGAGTTTATACTTCTGGCATCTAACTCGATTTCCCCTATTGAACTCTATCATTCACTTTACATATTCAGAATGCTGACCATTTACAAATTTGAAGACTTCAATTAGATCTCTTAGCCTTCTATATCTAAGTCAAGTGAAAGTCATGTGATAGTTGCAATGCCTTTAGGATGTCATGGTTTAAGTATTGTCCTAATCAAGATTACTTTATTAATAGTAAAGTCCTAACTAGTAAATATCTGTAATGGACAAACAGCATGACAAAACTAACATTGCCGGACGCAACTAGAAGGCACGTTTTGTTTAGTTTCACCGGTGGTAATCTGACCAAGACGATTATCGTTCAGAAACTTTTGTTTTGAAACAAACATACTTGTTTCCTTGGTACTTACAGAGCAAGACACTATTTTAAACAAATGGGTTGCATGGTTCTAAAGAAAATGTGTAAAAGCTTCTGTGACAATACCCTTTGTTGGCTCGCACTAAAAGCTAGTTTTCTCAGCAGTTGGCCGCCAGGGACCGCTAGTGAGCCAGGGTGTTAAACGTCACAAGCAACTGATGCCGGTTAAATATTTAACGCTAAATATTTCTTTATTTATAAATAAATAAATACATAAATTAGCGGTGCCATTTGCTTGTGACGTCATAACACCCTGGCTCACTAGCGGTCCCTGGCGGCCAACTGCTGCGAAAACTCCAACTTTTAGTGCCAGCCATTTTGTTTATTTGAGGTTATACCAGCAGATTAGACAAATGCGGCGCACTTAGCGTTATAGCAACTTGTCATTTATGACGTCATGTGCTTTGTAAATTTTGCTTGGCGCTGATGATGCATGCAATGTTTTTTTAGGGTAGGGTGTCTTGTGATTACATTTTATCGTATTTATTTTACTTCAGGTTTTGCTCCGCGACGACAACACTACAACTGTCAAGGTCTGGGCGGATGCCCTACGCAGCGCCATCTCTGATCTTCCCAGTGAAGTAAAACCTCTGCTGCCGCCGATAGTGCTGCCAAAACAACAGCCACAGGTGCAAAGATCACCGTCAACCAAGAGAGCGGATGACGCCAACTCGCATTTTGCTTCGGAATCAGGTCAGTCGATCGCAAGGCTGCCGAGTCGACTCTGACTCCGAATCCTTTACCTATCGGTCAGGGCTGCGAAGACGGCTCCGACTACGTAGGAACTTTCGGGCTCAGTGTCTTATTATGGGAGATTTTAACTTAAGAGGATACGAAAGTATAGCAGAAGAAACAAATGAGTGTAGGTTGTATAGGCAAATCTTTGAAGAGGAGCTTTTCATGCATCAGTTTGTAACAGAGCCAACCAGACATTGCTCCATTCTAGACCTTGTATTCTCAGACAACAGTGATCTAGTTAGTGACATAAGTATTTGTGCAGGTCTAGGAACCAGTGATCACAATATGGTTAAATTCAATATCTCATCAGAAATGAGGCCCAAAGATAACCTTATTATGGTTCCAAACTTCAGCCGGGCTGATTTTGATGGTATTAGAAATGACCTCGCACAGATAAAATGGAACGTTGAGTTGGCAGGTTTAGATGCATGTGAGGCCTGGAATGTTTTCAAAGCTAGATTAAGCCAAATTCAAAATCGGCATATACCCCTCAGGCACAAACGTAACAGAACCAAGGGCAATCCAGTTTGGCTTACCCCAGAAGTGAGGAGTGCTATACAAGCTAAAAGAAGTGCATTTGGCATTTTGAAGGGATCTTCACTAGATATAAATCAGAAGGCCTACCAGAATGCAAGAAATTCAGTTAAGAAAAAGGTCAGAGCAGCTAAAAGGGCAAAGGAACTTGATTTAGCTAGACATTGTAATGCAGATAGTAAGAAGTTCTTCAGTTTTTATAAGTTAAGTACAGTTTCCAAAAATATAGGTCCATT
>JAXIVJ010011836.1:0-15000 GCA_036785665.1 Chirona hameri | reverse complement strand
TCCAGAGAGTCCGCTGTCAGGTCAGTACTGAACAAATCCAAAACCGGCACAGAGCGGGCATATCTGGAGACTGTGTCATGTCACTGTGTCACTGTGTTGTAGGTGGAGGAAGTGGGCAGTTTTCTAAGAAGCTTGCTCCTGCATAAGCTGCTCAATATCGAGGTCTTAGTTCGGTCAGTTATCAGTATGTCGCTCAGGAGTGGAATTTTGGCTGACGTCAAACGAACCACTCTCCTCCTGACCTGTCTGTAACGCCCCTCTCCCCCTGACCTGTCTGTACCGCCCCTTGCTCCTGCATAAGCTGCTCAATATCGAGGTCTTAGTTCGGTCAGTTATCAGTATGTCGCTCAGGAGTGGAATTTTGGCTGACGTCAAACGAACCACTCTCCTCCTGACCTGTCTGTACCGCCCCTCTCCCCTGACCTGTCTGCACCGCCCCTTGCTCCTGCATAAGCTGCTCAATATCGAGGTCTTAGTTCGGTCAGTTATCAGTATGTCGCTCAGGAGTGGAATTTTGGCTGACGTCAAACGAACCACTCTCCTCCTGACCTGTCTGTACCGCCCCCTCTCCCCTGACCTGTCTGTACCGCCCCCTCTCCCCCTGATCTGTCTGTACCGCCCCCTCCCCCTGACCTGTCTGTACCGCCCCCTCTCCCCCTGACCTGTCTGTACCGCCCCTCTCCCCCTGATCTGTCTGTACCGCCCCCTCCCCCTGACCTGTCTGTACCGCCCCCTCTCCCCCTGACCTGTCTGTACCGCCCCCTCTCCCCCTGACCTGTCTGTACCGCCCCTCTCCCCCTGATCTGATTGTACCGCCCCATCTCCACTGACCTGTCTGTACCGCCCCTCTCCCCCTGACCTGTCTGTACCGCCCCTCCCCCTGACCTGTCTGTAACGCCCCCTCCCCCCTGATCTGTCTGTACCGCCCCATCTCCACTGACCTGTCTGTACCGCCCCTCTCCCCCTGACCTGTCTGTACCGCCCCCTCCCCCTGACCTGTCTGTAACGCCCCCTCTCCCCCTGACCTGTCTGTACCGCCCCTCTCCCCCTGATCTGTCTGTACCGCCCCATCTCCACTGACCTGTCTGTACCGCCCCTCTCCCCCTGACCTGTCTGTACCGCCCCCTCCCCCTGACCTGTCTGTAACGCCCCCTCCCCCCTGATCTGTCTGTACCGCCCCATCTCCACTGACCTGTCTGTACCGCCCCTCTCCCCCTGACCTGTCTGTACCGCCCCCTCCCCCTGACCTGTCTGTAACGCCCCCTCCCCCCCTGATCTGTCTGTACCGCCCCATCTCCACTGACCTGTCTGTACCGCCCCTCTCCCCCTGACCTGTCTGTACCGCCCCCTCCCCCTGACCTGTCTGTAACGCCCCCTCCCCCCTGATCTGTCTGTACCGCCCCCTCTCCCCTGATCTGTCTGTACCGCCCCCTCCCCCCTGATCTGTCTGTACCGCCCCCTCCCCCCCTGATCTGTCTGTACCGCCCCATCTCCACTGACCTGTCTGTACCGCCCCTCTCCCCCTGATCTGTCTGTACCGCCCCCTCCCCCCTGATCTGTCTGTACCGCCCCATCTCCACTGACCTGTCTGTACCGCCCCCTCTCCCCCTGACCTGTCTGTACCGCCCCTCCCCCCCTGATCTGTCTGTACCGCCCCATCTCCACTGACCTGTCTGTACCGCCCTTCTCCTCCTGACCTGTCTGTACCGCCCCCTCTCCCCCTGACCTGTCTGTACCGCCCCTCCCCCCTGATCTGTCTGTACCGCCCCATCTCCACTGACCTGTCTGTACCGCCCCCTCTCCCCCTGACCTGTCTGTACCGCCCCTCCCCCCTGATCTGTCTGTACCGCCCCATCTCCACTGACCTGTCTGTACCGCCCTTCTCCTCCTGATCTGTCTGTACCGCCCCATCTCCACTGACCTGTCTGTACCGCCCCCTCTCCCCCTGATCTGTCTGTACCGCCCCCTCCCCCCCGATCTGTCTGTACCGCCCCATCTCCACTGACCTGTCTGTACCGCCCCCTCTCCCCCTGACCTGTCTGTACCGCCCCTCCCCCTGATCTGTCTGTACCGCCCCATCTCCACTGACCTGTCTGTACCGCCCTTCTCCTCCTGACCTGTCTGTACCGCCCCCTCTCCCCCTGACCTGTCTGTAACGCCCCCTCCCCCTGACCTCTCTGTACCGCCCCCTCCCCCTGACCTGTCTGTACCGCCCCTTGCTCCTGCATAAGCTGCTCAATATCGAGGTCTTAGTTCGGTCAGTTATCAGTATGTCGCTCAGGAGTGGAATTTTGGCTGACGTCAAACGAACCACTCTCCCCCTGACCTGTCTGTACCGCCCCCTCTCCCCCTGACCTGTCTGTACCGCCCCCTCTCCCCCTGACCTGTCTGTAACGCCCCCTCCCCCTGACCTCTCTGTACCGCCCCCTCCCCCTGACCTCTCTGTACCGCCCCTTGCTCCTGCATAAGCTGCTCAATATCGAGGTCTTAGTTCGGTCAGTTATCAGTATGTCTCTCAGGAGTGGAATTTTGGCTGACGTCAAACGAACCACTCTCCTCCTGACCTGTCTGTAACGCCCCTCTCCCCCTGACCTCTCTGTACCGCCCCTTGCTCCTGCATAAGCTGCTCAATATCGAGGTCTTAGTTCGGTCAGTTATCAGTATGTCGCTCAGGAGTGGAATTTTGGCTGACGTCAAACGAACCACTCTCCTCCTGACCTGTCTGTAACGCCCCTCTCCCCCTGACCTGTCTGTACCGCCCCTTGCTCCTGCATAAGCTGCTCAATATCGAGGTCTTAGTTCGGTCAGTTATCAGTATGTCGCTCAGGAGTGGAATTTTGGCTGACGTCAAACGAACCACTCTCCTCCTGACCTGTCTGTAACGCCCCTCTCCCCCTGACCTGTCTGTACCGCCCCTTGCTCCTGCATAAGCTGCTCAATATCGAGGTCTTAGTTCGGTCAGTTATCAGTATGTCGCTCAGGAGTGGAATTTTGGCTGACGTCAAACGAACCACTCTCCTCCTGACCTGTCTGTAACGCCCCTCTCCCCTGACCTGTCTGTAACGCCCCCTCTCCCCCTGATCTGTCTGTAACGCCCCCTCTCCCCCTGATCTGTCTGTACCGCCCCTTGCTCCTGCATAAGCTGCTCAATATCGAGGTCTTAGTTCGGTCAGTTATCAGTATGTCGCTCAGGAGTGGAATTTTGGCTGACGTCAAACGAACCACTCTCCCCCTGACCTGTCTGTACCGCCCCCTCTCCCCTGACCTGTCTGTAACGCCCCCTCTCCCCCTGATCTGTCTGTAACGCCCCCTCTCCCCCTGATCTGTCTGTAACGCCCCCTCTCCCCCTGATCTGTCTGTACCGCCCCTTGCTCCTGATCTGTCTGTAACGCCCCCTCTCCCCCTGATCTGTCTGTACCGCCCCTTGCTCCTGCATAAGCTGCTCAATATCGAGGTCTTAGTTCGGTCAGTTATCAGTATGTCGCTCAGGAGTGGAATTTTGGCTGACGTCAAACGAACCACTCTCCTCCTGACCTGTCTGTAACGCCCCCTCTCCCCCTGATCTGTCTGTACCGCCCCTTGCTCCTGCATAAGCTGCTCAATATCGAGGTCTTAGTTCGGTCAGTTATCAGTATGTCGCTCAGGAGTGGAATTTTGGCTGACGTCAAACGAACCACTCTCCTCCTGACCTGTCTGTAACGCCCCCTCTCCCTCTGACCTGTCTGTAACGCCCCCTCTCCCCCTGATCTGTCTGTAACGCCCCCTCTCCCCCTGACCTGTCTGTACCGCCCCTCTCCCCCTGACCTGTCTGTACCGCCCCCTTCTCCCCCTGACCTGTCTGTACCGCCCCTCTCCCCTGACCTGTCTGTACCGCCCCTCTCCCCCTGACCTGTCTGTACCGCCCCTCTCCCCCTGACCTGGCTGTACCGCCCCTCTCCCCCTGACCTGTCTGTACCGCCCCTCTCCCCCTGACCTGTCTGTACCGCCCCCTTCTCCCCCTGATCTGTCTGTACCGCCCCTCTCCCCCTGACCTGTCTGTACCGCCCCTCTCCACTGACCTGTCTGTACCGCCCCTCTCCCCCTGACCTGTCTGTAACGCCCCCTCTCCCCCTGACCTGTCTGTACCGCCCCATCTCCACTGACCTGTCTGTACCGCCCCTCTCCCCCTGACCTGTCTGTACCGCCCCTCTCCCCCTGACCTGTCTGTACCGCCCCTCTCCCCCTGACCTGTCTGTACCGCCCCTCTCCCCCTGACCTGTCTGTAACGCCCCCTCTCCCCTGACCTGTCTGTACCGCCCCCTCTCCACTGACCTGTCTGTACCGCCCCCTTCTCCCCCTGATCTGTCTGTACCGCCCCTCTCCCCCTGACCTGTCTGTAACGTCCCCTCTCCCCTGACCTGTCTGTACCGCCCCATCTCCACTGACCTGTCTGTACCGCCCCTCTCCCCCTGACCTGTCTGTACCGCCCCTCTCCCCCTGACCTGTCTGTACCGCCCCTCTCCCCCTGACCTGTCTGTACCGCCCCCTTCTCCCCCTGATCTGTCTGTACCGCCCCTCTCCCCCTGACCTGTCTGTACCGCCCCTCTCCACTGGCCTGTCTGTACCGCCCCTCTCCCCCTGACCTGTCTGTAACGCCCCCTCTCCCCTGACCTGTCTGTACCGCCCCATCTCCACTGACCTGTCTGTACCGCCCCTCTCCCCCTGACCTGTCTGTACCGCCCCTCTCCCCCTGACCTGTCTGTACCGCCCCTCTCCCCCTGACCTGTCTGTACCGCCCCTCTCCCCCTGACCTGTCTGTACCGCCCCTCTCCCCCTGACCTGTCTGTACCGCCCCCTCCCCCTGACCTGTCTGTACCGCCCCCTTCTCCCCCTGACCTGTCTGTACCGCCCCCTCCCCCTGACCTGTCTGTACCGCCCCTCTCCCCCTGACCTGTCTGTACCGCCCCCTTCTCCTCCTGACCTGTCTGTACCGCCCCCTCCCCCTGACCTGTCTGTACCGCCCCTCTCCCCCTGACCTGTCTGTACCGCCCCCTCCCCCTGACCTGTCTGTACCGCCCCCTTCTCCCCCTGACCTGTCTGTACCGCCCCCTCCCCCTGACCTGTCTGTACCGCCCCCTTCTCCCCCTGACCTGTCTGTACCGCCCCCTCTCCCCCTGACCTGTCTGTACCGCCCCCTCTCCTCCTGACCTGTCTGTACCGCCCCTCTCCACTGACCTGTCTGTACCGCCCCTCTCCCCCTGACCTGTCTGTAACGCCCCCTCTCCCCTGACCTGTCTGTACCGCCCCATCTCCACTGACCTGTCTGTACCGCCCCTCTCCCCCTGACCTGTCTGTACCGCCCCTCTCCCCCTGACCTGTCTGTACCGCCCCTCTCCCCCTGACCTGTCTGTACCGCCCCTCTCCCCCTGACCTGTCTGTACCGCCCCTCTCCCCCTGACCTGTCTGTACCGCCCCCTCCCCCTGACCTGTCTGTACCGCCCCCTTCTCCCCCTGACCTGTCTGTACCGCCCCTTGCTCCTGACCTGTCTGTACCGCCCCTCTCCCCTGATCTGTCTGTACCGCCCCCTCTCCCCCTGATCTGTCTGTACCGCCCCTTGCTCCTGCATAAGCTGCTCAATATCGAGGTCTTAGTTCGGTCAGTTATCAGTATGTCGCTCATGAGTGGAATTTTGGCTGACGTCAAACGAACCACTCTCCTCCTGACCTGTCTGTACCGCCCCTCTCCCCCTGATCTGTCTGTACCGCCCCTTGCTCCTGCATAAGCTGCTCAATATCGAGGTCTTAGTTCGGTCAGTTATCAGTATGTCGCTCAGGAGTGGGATTTTGGCTGACGTCAAACGAACCACTCTCCTCCTGACCTGTCTGTAACGCCCCCTCTCCCCCTGATCTGTCTGTACCGCCCCTTGCTCCTGCATGAGCTGCTCAATATCGAGGTCTTAGTTCGGTCAGTTATCAGTATGTCGCTCAGGAGTGGAATTTTGGCTGACGTCAAACGAACCACTCTCCTCCTGACCTGTCTGTAACGCCCCCTCTCCCCCTGACCTGTCTGTACCGCCCCTCTCCCCCTGACCTGTCTGTACCGCCCCCTCTCCCCTGACCTGTCTGTACCGCCCCCTCTCCCCCTGACCTGTCTGTACCGCCCCCTCTCCCCTGACCTCTCTGTACCGCCCCATCTCCACTGACCTGTCTGTACCGCCCCTCTCCCCCTGACCTGTCTGTACCGCCCCTTGCTCCTGCATAAGCTGCTCAATATCGAGGTCTTGGTTCGGTCAGTTATCAGTATGTCGCTCAGGAGTGGAATTTTGGCTGACGTCAAACGAACCACTCTCCCCCTGACCTGTCTGTACCGCCCCTCTCCCCCTGACCTGTCTGTACCGCCCCCTCTCCCCTGACCTGTCTGTAACGCCACCTCTCCCCTGACCTGTCTGTACCGCCCCCTCTCCCCCTGACCTGTCTGTAACGCCCCCTCTCCCCCTGACCTGTCTGTACCGCCCCCTCTCCCCTGATCTGTCTGTACCGCCCCTTGCTCCTGCATAAGCTGCTCAATATCGAGGTCTTAGTTCGGTCAGTTATCAGTATGTCGCTCAGGAGTGGAATTTTGGCTGACGTCAAACGAACCACTCTCCTCCTGACCTGTCTGTACCGCCCCTCTCCCCTGACCTGTCTGTACCGCCCCCTCTCCCCCTGACCTGTCTGTAACGCCCCCTCTCCCCCTGACCTGTCTGTACCGCCCCTTGCTCCTGCATAAGCTGCTCAATATCGAGGTCTTAGTTCGGTCAGTTATCAGTATGTCGCTCAGGAGTGGAATTTTGGCTGACGTCAAACGAACCACTCTCCTCCTGACCTGTCTGTAACGCCCCCTCTCCTCCTGACCTGTCTGTACCGCCCCTTGCTCCTGCATAAGCTGCTCAATATCGAGGTCTTAGTTCGGTCAGTTATCAGTATGTCGCTCATGAGTGGAATTTTGGCTGACGTCAAACGAACCACTCTCCTCCTGACCTGTCTGTAACGCCCCCCCCCCCCCCCCCCCCCTCCCCCTGATCTGTCTGTACCGCCCCCTCTCCCCCTGACCTGTCTGTACCGCCCCTTGCTCCTGCATAAGCTGCTCAATATCGAGGTCTTAGTTCGGTCAGTTATCAGTATGTCGCTCATGAGTGGAATTTTGGCTGACGTCAAACGAACCACTCTCCTCCTGACCTGTCTGTAACGCCCCTCTCCCCTGACCTGTCTGTACCGCCCCCTCTCCCCCTGACCTGTCTGTAACGCCCCCTCTCCCCCTGACCTGTCTGTACCGCCCCTTGCTCCTGCATAAGCTGCTCAATATCGAGGTCTTAGTTCGGTCAGTTATCAGTATGTCGCTCAGGAGTGGAATTTTGGCTGACGTCAAACGAACCACTCTCCTCCTGACCTGTCTGTAACGCCCCCTCTCCCCCTGACCTGTCTGTACCGCCCCTCTCCCCTGACCTGTCTGTACCGCCCCTTGCTCCTGCATAAGCTGCTCAATATCGAGGTCTTAGTTCGGTCAGTTATCAGCATGTCGCTCAGGAGTGGAATTTTGGCTGACGTCAAACGAACCACTCTCCTCCTGACCTGTCTGTACCGCCCCCTCTCCCCTGACCTGTCTGTAACGCCCCCTCTCCCCCTGACCTGTCTGTACCGCCCCTCTCCCCTGACCTGTCTGTACCGCCCCTTGCTCCTGCATAAGCTGCTCAATATCGAGGTCTTAGTTCGGTCAGTTATCAGTATGTCGCTCAGGAGTGGAATTTTGGCTGACGTCAAACGAACCACTCTCCTCCTGACCTGTCTGTAACGCCCCTCTCCCCCTGACCTGTCTGTACCGCCCCTTGCTCCTGCATAAGCTGCTCAATATCGAGGTCTTAGTTCGGTCAGTTATCAGCATGTCGCTCAGGAGTGGAATTTTGGCTGACGTCAAACGAACCACTCTCCTCCTGACCTGTCTGTAACGCCCCTCTCCCCCTGACCTGTCTGTACCGCCCCTCTCCCCTGACCTGTCTGTACCGCCCCTTGCTCCTGCATAAGCTGCTCAATATCGAGGTCTTAGTTCGGTCAGTTATCAGCATGTCGCTCAGGAGTGGAATTTTGGCTGACGTCAAACGAACCACTCTCCCCCTGACCTCTCTGTACCGCCCCTCTCCCCTGACCTGTCTGTAACGCCCCCTCTCCCCCTGACCTGTCTGTACCGCCCCCTCTCCACTGACCTGTCTGTACCGCCCCCTCTCCTCCTGACCTGTCTGTACCGCCCCCTCTCCACTGACCTGTCTGTAACGCCCCCTCTCCCCCTGACCTGTCTGTACCGCCCCTCTCCCCTGACCTGTCTGTACCGCCCCCTCTCCCCCTGACCTGTCTGTACCGCCCCCTTCTCCCCCTGACCTGTCTGTACCGCCCCCTCTCCCCTGACCTGTCTGTACCGCCCCCTTCTCCCCTGACCTGTCTGTACCGCCCCCTCTCCCCTGACCTCTCTGTACCGCCCCCTCTCCCCTGACCTGTCTGTAACGCCCCCTCTCCCCCTGATCTGTCTGTACCGCCCCCTCTCCCCTGACCTCTCTGTACCGCCCCCTCTCCCCTGACCTCTCTGTACCGCCCCCTCTCCCCCTGATCTGTCTGTACCGCCCCTTCTCCCCCTGACCTGTCTGTACCGCCCCTCTCCCCCTGACCTGTCTGTACCGCCCCCTCCCCCTGACCTGTCTGTACCGCCCCCTCCCCCTGACCTGTCTGTACCGCCCCCTCTCCCCTGACCTCTCTGTACCGCCCCCTCTCCCCTGACCTGTCTGTACCGCCCCCTCCCCCTGACCTGTCTGTACCGCCCCCTCTCCCTTGACCTCTCTGTACCGCCCCCTCTCCCCTGACCTGTATGTACCGCCCCTCTCCCCTGACCTGTCTGTACCGCCCCTCTCCCCTGACCTGTCTGTACCGCCCACTCTCCCCCTGCCCTGGCTGTACCGCCCCTTCTCCCCTGACCTGTCTGTACCGCCCCCTCTCCACTGACCGTCTGTACCCCTCTCCCCCTGACCTGTCTGCACCGCCCCTCTCCCCTGACCTGTCTGTACCGCCCCCTCTCCCCTGACCTGTCTGTACCGCCCCTCTCCCCTGACCTGTCTGTACCGCCCCATCTCCACTGACCTGTCTGTACCGCCCCCTCTCTCCCTGACCTGTCTGTACCGCCCCCTCTCCACTGACCTGTCTGTACCGCCCCCTCTCACCTGACCTGTCTGTACCGCCCCCTCTCCCCCCGTCCGTCGGCTGGCAGGTGGACCAGGAGAACTACACTGTCCTCGCCGACGAACCGGACCCGCACGTGCTGGCCGGCGCGCTGAAGCTCTTCTTCCGCGAGCTGCCGCAGCCGCTGCTGCCGGGCGGCGAGCTGTCGGAGGCGGCGCTGTGTGCGGCGGAGGCTGCGGCCAGTCGGCAGCGCACAGAGACGCTGAGGGCGCTGGTGGCCGCCCTCGAGCCGGCGCACAGGAGTACACTGGAGCTGCTGCTGCGACATCTCACCAAGTGAGCCACGGTGGTCGTGTGGGGAGGGATCGAAGGGAGGTGAATAGGACGTGTGAAAATGGGGTGGAGTAGTCAGGAGATTGGTGTAGGATTTTGGAGGGCTTTGTTGGTGGTATTCGATGTTTCATGGGCGGAAGTGTAATATTTTGACTGGCGTGTTGGTTTACAAATGATCGATGCTGGTTGACGATGATCGACGATAATCGATAAAGCATACGTTGATACGCAGATACGCAGCTACTTTCAGCACAACATACGCAGCTACTTTCAGCACAACATACGCAGCTACTTTCAGCACAACATACGCAGCTACTTTCAGCACAACATACGCAGCTACTTGCAACACAGCATACGCAGCTACTTGCAACACAACATACGCAGCTACTTTCAGCACAACATACGCAGCTACTTTCAGCACAACATACGCAGCTACTTGCAACACAACATACGCAGCTACTTGCAACACAACATACGCAGCTACTTTCAGCACAACATACGCAGCTACTTTCAGCACAACATACGCAGCTACTTGCAGCACAACATACGCAGCTACTTGCAGCACAACATACGCAGCTACTTCCAACACAACATACGCAGCTACTTGCAACACAACATACGCAGCTACTTGCAACACAACATACGCAGCTACTTGCAACACAACATACGCAGCTACTTGCAACACAACATACGCAGCTACTTGCAACACAACATACGCAGCTACTTGCAGCACAACATACGCAGCTACTTGCAGCACAACATACGCAGCTACTTGCAACACAACATACGCAGCTACTTGCAACACAACATACGCAGCTACTTCCAACACAACATACGCAGCTACTTGCAGCACAACATACACAGCTACTTGCAACACAACATACGCAGCTACTTGCAACACAACATACGCAGCTACTTGCAACACAACATACGCAGCTACTTGCAACACAACATACGCAGCTACTTGCAACACAACATACGCAGCTACTTGCAACACAACATACGCAGCTACTTGCAACACAACATACGCAGCTACTTGAAACACAACATACGCAGCTACTTGAAACACAACATACGCAGCTACTTGCAGCACAACATACGCAGCTACTTGCAGCACAACATACGCAGCTACTTGCAACACAACATACGCAGCTACTTGCAACACAACATACGCAGCTACTTGCAACACAACATACGCAGCTACTTGCAGCACAACATACGCAGCTACTTGCAACACAACATACGCAGCTACTTGCAACACAACATACGCAGCTACTTGCAACACAGCATACGCAGCTACTTGCAACACAACATACGCAGCTACTTGCAGCACAACATACGCAGCTACTTGCAACACAACATACGCAGCTACTTGCAACACAACATACGCAGCTACTTGAAACACAACATACGCAGCTACTTGAAACACAACATACGCAGCTACTTGCAGCACAACATACGCAGCTACTTCCAACACAACATACGCAGCTACTTGCAACACAACATACGCAGCTACTTGCAGCACAACATACGCAGCTACTTGCAGCACAACATACGCAGCTACTTGCAGCACAACATACGCAGCTACTTGCAACACAACATACGCAGCTACTTGCATAAACAGCACGGCCGGCTGGGCCCTACCTAACCTTCACTTCTATCTGCGACAGGTACACCATCTAACCCTTCCCTGTTTCTACGGCAGAAACCCTATCTAATCTAACCCTCTCCCCTTCCCGGACAGGAGCAGTACCTAACCGTGCCCTCCCCGCCCCGCAGGGTAACAACCCAGGAGGCCAGTAACCGGATGGGGGCGCGGAACTTGGCAGTGGTGTTCGGGCCGACGCTGACGCGGCAGCCCGAGGGAGACCCCCTGCTGCACGCCGCCGTCGTGATGCGGCAGAACGTGCTGGTGGAGGCGCTCCTGGTCGACTTCAATCGCGTGTTCCCCGCCGGGTAGCCGCTGCAGTCAGGAGGGGTGACCGTTGGCGGCCCGCGGCGGCGACCGGCGGCGGGTTGTCTTGTCTTGTTGTATTGTCGCCAGGCGAGGGCGGCTGGTGGCTGCTTTGTCTTGTCGCCAAGCGAGTTGTCTTGTTGCTCACCGCTGCTGACTAGATGGTTGCTTCCCGGCAGCTCTGAATGGGGAGGTTAGAGTAGGACCCCGCGATGGGATGCTGTACCCTGCGATAGCGGTTAGTGAGAAACGTATCCTGAGACGAAACTATTGTGCCAAAGAGCGCGACTGTTGCTCTAAAGCCCCTCTCCCTTCCCCAGCTGGTGATATGTAGAACCGATGAGTGATAATTATTGCCGATTTGTGCAGCTGTTGTGATATAACTGAAGGCATAACAGGCGTAGTGGACGTTAGATAGGCAGATCGGCTCAGAAACCGTACCTGGCGAGCGGCGGCCCCGTGGCAGCCGGACGACTGGCAGCTGTGGGCGGATGCTGAGCGGACTATTTAATGGCGTTACGTCGCTGGAGCGGACTCTTTAATGGCGTTACGTCGCTGGAGAGGACTCTTTAATGGCGTTACGTCGCTGGAGCGGACTCTTTAATGGCGTTACGTCGCTGGAGAGGACTCTTTAATGGCGTTACGTCGCTGGAGAGGACACTTTAATGGCGTTACGTCGCTGGAGCGGACTCTTTAATGGCGTTACGTCGCTGGAGAGGACTATAATGGCGTTACGTCGCTGGAGAGGACTATAATGGCGTTACGTCCTGGAGAGGACTTTAATGGCGTTACGTCGCTGGAGAGGACTCTTTAATGGCGTTACGTGGCTGGAGAGGACACTTTAATGGCGTTACGTCGCTGGAGCGGACTCTTTAATGGCGTTACGTCGCTGGAGCGGACACTTTAATGGCGTTACGTCGCTGGAGAGGACTCTTTAATGGCGTTACGTGGCTGGAGAGGACACTTTAATGGCGTTACGTCGCTGGAGCGGACTCTTTAATGGCGTTACGTCGCTGGAGCGGACACTTTAATGGCGTTACGTCGCTGGAGAGGACTTTAATGGCGTTACGTCTCTGGAGCGGACTCTTTAATGGCGTTACGTCGCTGGAGAGGACTCTTTAATGGCGTTACGTCGCTGGATCGGACTCTTTAATGGCGTTACGTCGCTGGAGCGGACTCTTTAATGGCGTTACGTCGCTGGAGCGGACACTTTAACGGCGTTACGTCGCTGGAGCGGACTCTTTAATGGCGTTACGTCGCTGGAGCGGACACTTTAACGGCGTTACGTCGCTGGAGCGGACTCTTTAACGGCGTTACGTCACTGATCCGAGTACATGACAGCACTGATATTGTGACGGGAGGTTGACAATAGTTGACGACTGAGGCTGACTGAACTGGGCCCGATTTTGCTGCCGGCTCTGCGCGATAGTGTGAGCGTGTTTTGTGCGCTGTGCGTTGTTCGAGGTGTTGCGAAGCTAGTGTGCTGGTGGCGTCCATGTTCAGAGATGTATTAGACAGGCATTATGGGGTGTTACCTCGTTCTACATGTTTACGGAATGTTGTTATCGCGCTGATCAGCTAATTCGAACGATTACGCATGCTCCCCAAAGACGTAGCTGGATGATAGCTGGATGATATATGAAGCATGCATTTTTGTCGCAGTTAAAATATGCCGCAGTTTGGCGGTTTGTCATTATGTGATGTTGCTCTTGCAACTTCTATTACAGGGTTGTATTGACAGCTGTAAACTGATAATATTTGATGCAGCGCTTTGTATTTTGCATTATAGCATGGCGTATTGCCACGTTGTTACAAAGATCGCGCTTTAGCATGCGATTAATCATTAAACGGAAGCAATACATATGC
This sequence comes from Chirona hameri, assembly GCA_036785665.1. Classification (NCBI taxonomy): domain Eukaryota; kingdom Metazoa; phylum Arthropoda; class Thecostraca; order Balanomorpha; family Balanidae; genus Chirona; species Chirona hameri. The sequence goes on along the minus strand of JAXIVJ010011836.1, from coordinate 1,667 downwards.
ATGATTCGAAAGCAATACAAACAACGATGATGGTACACGATGTGTTTCTCTTGCGAACTGGTAGTGGGCCGCATGAATGCCATGGAAGCTGTGTCAACATTCAGAGGCTCATAACAAGTACATGCTAGTTAGTACAAGCACAAGTACTTGCTACACCCATCCTGAAATTGTGCACGACTAAAAACGGCGAGATATTTCACTAACCAACACTCGTTCTAAAGTCTTGAACAACTTGCGATATATGGGACGCAACACATTCAGCCATAAATTCATTTTGACCCACAATCTCGTCTGGCACACAGCGAAGAACGCTTTGCCACAAACAGCGAAGAACACTTTGCACTGAAAACACGGCAGAAAACTAGCACAGCACGGGCCGGATTCTCTTCACACGTACATACACGCCGTTCTATCCCCTCCCAACCTGACTGCCGCGCTGAAACCGTATCACAACTCCACCTTCTGCACGGTAGCCCGTGCGGTGCGCGGCCGCTCGCTGGTGGTCGGGTCGGGTCGCACCTCCCCCGGCCCGATCTTCAGCTCGGAGGGGGCCTTGGTGCCGATGAGGGACTCTGGCCGCACCTGGTCCGGTCGGAAGGTGACGGTGCCGGTGTCGGAGGAGACAGTACTGCGCTGGGACTCCGGCAGCGGCACGGCGCCGGGGTCCGGCGAGGCCAGGTCAATACTGGCCCGGTACCTGACGGGGCGGGGCAGGTCAGTCATAGTGGCAGGGCAGGTCAGTCATAGTGGCGGGGCAGGTCAGTCATAGTGGCGGGGCAGGTCAGTCATAGTGGCAGGACAGGTCAGTTATAGTGGCAGGGCAGGTCAGTCATAGTGGCAGGGCATGTCAGTCATCGTGGCAGGGCAGGTCAGTCATAGTGGCGGGGCAGGTCAGTTATAGTGGCAGGGCAGGTCAGACATAGTGGCAGGGCAGGTCAGTCATCGTGGCAGGGCAGGTCTGTCATAGTGGCGGGGCAGGTCAGTCAGAGTGGCAGGGCAGGTCAGTCATAGTGACATGGCAGGTCAGTCATAGTGGCAGGGCAGGTCAGTCATAGTGGCAGGGCAGGTCAGTCAGTGGCAGGGCAGGTCAGTCATAGTGGCAGGGCAGGTCAGTCATAGTGGCAGGGCAGGTCAGTCAGTGGCAGGGCAGGTCAGTCATAGTGGCAGGGCAGGTCAGTCATAGTGGCAGGGCAGGTCAGTCATAGTGGCAGGGCAGGTCAGTCATAGTGGCGGGGCAGGTCAGTCATAGTGACAGGGCAGGTCAGTCATAGAGGCAGGGCAGGTCAGTCATAGTGGCAGGGCAGGTCAGTCATAGTGACAGGGCAGGTCAGTCATAGTGGCAGGGCAGGCAGGCACTAAACAATGGCAGTTACGTGGGTGTCACGAGATTATTGTATATCAGGAGAACGTAAAGGAAAATAAAACATGCCAATTAGGCTATTGAAGACGCAAAGAAACCCTGATTGCACCGTTTAGGATTCGATGCAGACTACAGACGATTCATAAAACGTGGCCTGTAACACAAACTCCGCAGCACCACATATTTCACCATAAGTGCGGACCGAAATAAACCCTTAGTATCACCGCATACGACATATCCCGCCACACCACCGGGGCCGAAACAAAGCCCGTGTCTGCCGGCCAAAGATGAAGCGCCCTCAGTGGTC
>JAXIVJ010011835.1:0-42242 GCA_036785665.1 Chirona hameri | reverse complement strand
GTGTCGGTCCGGTGTCGGTCGGTGTCGGTCCGGTGTCGGTCCGGTGCCGGTCCGGTGTCGGTCCGGTGTCGGTCCGGTGTCGGTCCGGTGTCGGTCCGTTGTCGCTCCGGTGTCGCTCCGGTGTCGGTCCGGTGTCGGCCCGGTGTCGGTCCGGTGTCGGTCCGGTGTCGGTCCGGTGTCGGTCCGGTGATCCCATCTTCCCTTCGAGCGTGCCTGGGAGCCAGCCCAGGCCGGAGGCTGCCGAGCCATGACTGGGACATGACTTAGACATGACGATATGACTGTGTGCTGACCGCACCTTCTTGGGCACCGTGTGCTGGCCGCGCCCCGGCCGCCGATGGTCGTCCATTGGCCCCGTCCGTCACGGTTCTGTGCTTCTCGGGCGGCGGGCTCGGTACGGCAGGGAGGCTGACTCGGCCCGGCCCGGCTCGGCCCGGCTCGGCCCGGCTCGGCCCGGCCCGGCCCGGCCCGGCTCGGCCCGGCTCGGCCCGGCTCGGCTCGGCTCGGCTCGGCTCGGCTCGGCTCGGCTCGGCTCGGCTCGGCTCGGCTCGGCTCGGCTCGGCTCGGCTCGGCTCGGCTCGGCTCGGCTCGGCTCGGCTCGGCTTGGTACAACTGAGGCTGGGGACAGAAGCCCGGTACGTTTCCGGAGAGCTGTAGGAGGGGGGGGGGGGGGGGGGTCAATGATCACTGGAGCTACGCCGGAGGATGGTGAACGGAGGCATAACGTGTGGAGGGATCTGGGAATCGGAGACGCAAGTCAAAATCTGGGAGTCGGGAGTCGGAAGATAAAAGACGGGGGACGAGCGATCGTAGTCCAGAGACGAGACCTGGCGAGACGAGACTAGAGGACCACGGTCTGGGTATCTCAGCCGGACGTCGGACGATATTAACAAATGGTAACTGATTACATTTTAATCTAAGTTTCGACGAATAAGTGCCGCAGACACTGTCTGTCACTGTCTGTGTGGCATCCCGCCGAAGTGACGTATCTGAATCATGGTTGGACATGCCAAACTGTCGTTTTTTCATACACACCTCATTAAATAGCAGTGCTTACAAAACCATATTATAAACACCTTCTATGTATCGTGATACTGTTTAACCCGCGCACTGCAGGGGGTTTGATTTCCGCCCCCCCCCCCCTCAGGTTTTTCAAAGATAGCGAAAAAACGGCGGCGCGCAGCGCCGCGGGGTTTTCTCACACCTGTCAGGACATCAATTGCGGACACTATGAAGAAAAAAATAACCTCGGATCATCTCAGGTCAGGTCACCAGGCCAGGTCAAGTGACCCCACCTCCAAAAATGTTTACAGTTGTGCCAAAGCCAGAGTTTGTCACTGATCAGTTTGAAACTTACAGGATGTCATGAGGGCATAAGTACTTACAATTCTTTTATCTCGGAATTTTGATATCGGTGACCTAAGGTCAGGTCAATTTCGTAACCTCCCCATAATAAGTCAATGGGGAAATATACAAATGCTAAGGATATGCATGATATTAGTTCAATTACTTCTGGATCATGTTATTATAGGATATTCTTGATGATCCAAGTGTAAGTTTTGTTCAGTGACCCCCTATTGGGTCATTTGAGGTCATGCGAGGTCACCATCACTTTTTTTGTCAATAACTCCCGACATAATGAAGATAGAGGAGTGAAACAGACATCAATGTGTTTGCTCGTCGAGACACGTCTTCCCATATGCAACATGCCCTACTTGGGTCACCACTTGACCTTGACCTGAGGTCAAATTTTTAAGTTAACTTAACAAGGTCACCATGTACATCATTCAAAGCGCCTTGACAGGATAAACACAATGGCGTAAACAGTTTTCGTTATCTTTATTACATAAAAAGTTAATAGCGAAAAACGATTTAGCAAAAAAACGTCATTTTTTCTTTTTTGACCTCTGGAGCCTCAAATATTGACTGAGATCAAATTTGAGGACACCTTAGAGATTGAAAATTTCACTGGCTGGCGTTTGCCTTTTTCGGTTTGTTTTTAACTAGGATAGTTTCTGAGATATATGAGAATTTCTGGAGCGATGTCCAAAAACAGGGAAGAACTGGAAAATTTGACATTTGATGACCTCTGGTGTCCTCAATTTTGACCTGACCTAAAACAATACTAAATACTTTCGATAGAACATGTATGAAGCTATCAAATGCCGTTTTCCTCTTCTCGCTACGTAGCGTAGTTTTCGAGATCTCAGGGGGGCGGAAATCAACCCCCCTGCAGTTCGTGTTCGGCGCAAAGCCCCTGCAGTGCGCGGGTTAAGTATCGGAACTACCGCCGCCTGTCTCACTCCTGTCGATTTGCTCGAAAATTCTGGAGCGAGTTGTATGTGACCAAATCATTCAGCATGTCTCCCCCGTCTTATCCCCGGCACAGCACGGGTTTCTGGCGGGGCGCTCCTGCGAGTCCAACCTCACCTGCCTCGTCGACCAGCTGTGGGGCTCGGTGGCTGGTGGGGCACCAGACTGATGTAATTTATACGGATTACTCTTCGGCTTTTACTAGCGTCAACCATTCTCTGCTTCTACATAAGCTGCAAAAGTCCTACCATTTGTCTGGTGTTGCCCTCAGCTGGTTCCGGCCCTACCTCTGCGGGAGAGAGCAGTGTGTTGTGCTCAACGGGAAGCGTTCCGACTGGGCACCTGTGAGATCTGGCGACCCGAGGGGAGCATTTGCGGACCGATCTTGTTGGTCTTATTTTGCAACGACGTGCCTTCTCACATTAGTTCTACTTGCCTGATGTATGCTGATGATATGAAACTGTACCAACGGATCCGATCTCCTGGTGACGTGTTAACTCTTCGAACTGACCTGGATAGACTCTGCTTGTGGTCAGCTGCGTGGCAATTATATATCCTACACTCATCCAAATGTAAAACAATCACTTTTACTCTACGTAAACAGCCCATAGAATCATCCTACTCCGTCAACAGCATCACCCTCGAGCGTGTGACCGAAATGCGTGATTTAGGCATCCTGTTCGACTCCAAATTGACCTTTTGGCCCCCACATTGACAGCGCGGTTGGGAAAGCAAACCGTGCCCTGGGCATGTACTTGCGGTCCCTCCAGACCTACTGAGCCCCAGCCGGCCACCAGAGGTTTTCGCCGGGCCCGATCGTGGCCGGTTTCAATGCCCATAGTCGGTCAGTCATGGAGTTTGGTAGTGTGATATGAGGTGGCGCAGCAAAGACTCATATTTTGAGACTGGAATGAATCCAGTACAAAATCCTCATGTGGCTGGGCCACACACTCGAGCAACCCATTCACGGCTCTGGACTATGCTGCTTTATTAGTTCATTTTGGCGTCTTACGCATTGGTCAGCGACTTGTGCTTAATGACCTGAACTATCTGCACAATGTGTTTTCGGGTCGGATTGATTCCGGCGAAATTCTTGCAATGTTTTCGCTCGCTGTGCCAACAAGAACCCGCTCGCGTCCGGTGCTGCACGTCCCTGTAGCCAGGGTAGACACAATTCAGAATGGAATGTTTTGTCGCTTGCCACGATCCGTGAACCAGCTCTGTGAGAAGCTGCCCTCCACTGATTTGCTCGGGGCAAAACTAGCTTTTAAAAGGCAGGCGAATGTGTTTGTGGCTAGCATGTGATTGACGTGTTGGCTCTCGTTTTATATTGCGACTGTGTATTTATATTTGTTTAGCTAATTAGGAAATGTTATATGACTCCGTCCGTAATTGGGTCCGCCTGTTGACGGTTTGCACAGAATACAGAATACAGAAGTGTGAGAGAGCGCTGACTGCAATATGGTTTGTTTCAGCGTGACATGTCTGACCATGCTTGGCGTGCATTGCTATCGAAGCACCGATCTATGATGCGGTTGAAGCACCGATCTTCGATACGGTTGAATGAACCGACGATGGCCTACCGCGGGAGGAACGCGGAAGGCTGCACCGTGGGCACAATCGGCTCAGCTCAGGGCCGAGACGTGTTCTGAGAGGGGATGTGACGCAGACTCGGTCGCGATCCTTTTGCAGCCCTGAGATATTGTACCTATTTCAGACTAGAGGACAGCGGCGGCGGATTCCAGGGACAGGATGGATATTTAACCACTTGATAAACAAATTAGGGTGTGTGTTTTTATGTCTTGTTCATCATGATACACACTGGTATGGTATACTCGTAACTCGCTATCCAAAATTTGAATCCGCCATTTGCCGAGGCCAGTTGGATTTGGAGCCTAAGTCTCAACTTTTCGAATGTCGTGCATTTAACGACTACCCCTATTTGTAACAGGGGGGGGGGGGATTCCGCCCCCCCCCCCGGAGATCTCGAGAGCTACCCGTCCGATTTTCAAAAATGAAACGGTGTTTGGTTCCTCTCAACACGATCTACATTTTTAAATAATAAATAAATATAAATTTTGGATAGGGGGGCAACAGGGGGGCAAAAACTACAAATTTTAGTGGTATTTTTGATCCAACATAGCTTTCATGTTTGTCGACCGATTTTAACACAACTAATAGGAATCGATAGAGATTGAATTGGAAATTGATATATGACGGTGACGTTTGAAAATTCAAAAATCATAGGCGTGTGCAGGTCACTCAATATGGGGGTGAAGTAAATGCGTAATAAAACTTTTTTCTCTCTTTTTTATATATGAAATGGTATGTGATTGTGACATTAGACAAAACAGTTATAAATCATATTTTTGCCATAGGCGGTACCAGGTTAGTGAAAAAGGGAGGCCAAATTGGGAAAAAATATTAACCGCAGACAAGTTGCTACCCAGCACTATAAATATGTTATTGATCGTAGATAATTCCTTTTTGCATGTTGTACTTCATCATAGGCGTATCCAGGATCCAAACTGGGGCGGCGCAAGACCTTTTGATAAGTATATTATCCGCTATTATGATACCAACTAGTCAACAGTGACTATTTCACCTACAACTTCAATTAACATTGCTTACCCCCCTTTTTACCCTACCTGGACTCGCCTATTATCTTATAATCGTTCGTAGAGTAGCCTGTGGTGCGTGTTTCATCCGAAAACTGCAGTATGTTATGTCATTGTACGCCCATGCCTCTTAGTTTCCTTGCAATAATATGACCCCTTTCTTCCATTCCTGAGCGCGCCTCTGCAAAAAAATGACTTTATTCCCTTTTCTGGCCTCATATGTGCATATATCATTATAAGATAAACGTCTATTGCGCCGTTATCGCTGGCATATCGTCATCACCAATCGTCATCACCATGCCAGTCACCCCCCCTTTTCATGTGCCTGAACACGCCCCTGAAACTCTATATGTAATAAATTATGCAAATAATGGAAGCAGAAGCTATCTTTTACATCTTGATAGCTATAAATGCCCCTTACATTGCTCTATTGGCTTCCCGCCAAGCATTGAATACTTCCTGGAACCCCCCCCCCCCCCTTTCAAACCCCTGAAACCGCCTCTGCCATGCAATTTGTATGATATTTCATTAACATCAACTAATTTGCACTTGTTGCAATCACCGTAAACCGATGTAACTCCTTCATACTTGAGGCAGTTAGGAAGAAACCGTGAAGATCGCATTTCCGTATTATCGCCAAATGTCGCCTCTGAACCCACCCAAAACTGTGCCCTGGAACCGCCTCTGTTCAGGTTAAAAACTCAAAATTTTGACTCCAAATGCGGTATTCAATTCTAGGAAAAGTCCCAAAATTGCATGGGCCTGCTCCCAGCCGTTCTGGAGATATCTGCGAAAAACATGAGGGGGGGGGGGGCGGAATCCGCCCCCCCCCCCCCCCCCCTGTTACAAATAGGGTTAAACCCATGCTATACAAAGCAACTAAAAGGCTCGAAGAAAACAAGCACCATGCTCTCTTTTCGCTTTTATTCTCTAGATCTAACGATTTTGCATCGCCATAATAGCAAGCCTGATATCTGTAATTTAAAGATTCCGCTTAAGTAGAGCGTCATATCTGATATGTCTGCGTCATGTCACGACCGACGAACCTCCAGGGTGACCGGAATGTATCCGCTCCTCAAAAACAAACCGCCGCCGTGCCCCCAATGACGTCATCGCTGCCAGTCGTCATAACACGCTCGGGCCGCTCCACCCACCGGGCGGTGCCGTGTCGCGGCGCCGACTGTGGGAGTGGCTGCGGAGTGCGGACCGTTACCGGAGTGCCGCCGCTAGCCGGCCCGGCCGCCGCCGCCGTCGCCCTCGGGCATTTCTCCGGGGATTTCTCGGAGTGTTCACCCATAGTCGCGAGACGGCGCTCTGATGAAATGGACACGATAATTGTGATAAATTGTAGACAGAAATGGTGCCGAATGCGCGATTCTGGCCGAAATGGCGAGAATATGCGGGGAGTTTTAGTGTAATTGTTGCAGGCTTTTTGCACGGTTCGGTATTTCTCTGCAGCATGTTTCCCATGGAATGGCTCAGGTTTGGCATCAATCTGGGTCGACATTTCCCTTAATTGAAGGGCATCGACAGACATTTATCAGCCAGTTGTAGGCGTTCATAATCGTGGTAAGATGTTGTGGTGGTTATTAGGAATCACTTCGTCACACCCAGGCACGTCCCCAGGATTTCGTCCAGAGGAGCGGCGCCTCGAAAGGGCCCTTTCCCGAGCGACGAAAGGGCCCCTTCCCAAGCGTTGAATTGGCCAAACAAAACGGATGAAAAGGCACGTTACAAGGATGAAAAATGCAGTATGACAGGTATGGCATGGGCCATACCAACTTTTAGAAGATGGAGTTAGCAAACTGCCATATCAACTTTGGAACCAGCGACACCAATTTGGAATCAGCTATACCAACTTGGATTTTTTTTAAAGCTCAAGACCTGTAACTCTTAAACCAATTGCGCCGCGGAGCGGCGCGACAATTTTGAGTATTATGCCCTAGATATGCTTTCTCATCAATGCGTCGCATTGCGTATGGTGCAGACCTCTAAAAATGCTATTGTGCGTTTAAAAGTGCAGTAAAAAAAGTGCTAAAGTGAACTATTTTGCCCAATTATGTAGGGAAGTGGCAACATAACACATAAATGCGCTGATAAACGAACCGCTTTGTTTTCTAACCCGCATATAATTGAATTTTTATTTAAATTGCGCCGCGGAGCGGCGCGAAAATTTTGAGTTTTATTCCCTGGACAACTGCGTTCTTACTGTTGAAAGGCCAGGGTCCCTTTAGATCGTCTAGGGGCCCCTCCGACCTTTTCAACGCCCTTTCGACCTGTTCAGAGACTCATCTGGGATCCGCGAAAAGACATGATGTGGAGTGGGTGATATATATATATATATATATATATATATATATATATATATATATATATATATATATGTATATATATATATATATATATATATATATATATATATATATATATATATATATATATATATATATATATATATATATATATATATATATATATATATATATATATATATATATATATATATATATATATATATATATATATATATATATATATATATATATATATATATATATATATATATATATATATATTTATATATATATATATATATATATATATATATATATATATATATATATATATATATATATATATATATATATATATATATATATATATATATATATATATATATATATATATATATATATATATATATATATATATATATATATATATATATATATATATATATATATATATATATATATATATATATATATATATATATATATATATATATATATATATATATATATATATATATATATATATATATATATATATATATATATATATATATATATATATATATATATATATATATATATATATATATATATATATATATATATATATATATATATATATATATATATATATATATATATATATATATATATATATATATATATATATATATATATATATATATATATATATATATATATATATATATATATATATATATATATATATATATATATATATATATATATATATATATATATATATATATATATATATATATATATATATATATATATATATATATATATATATATATATATATATATATATATATATATATATATATATATATATATATATATATATATATATATATATATATATATATATATATATATATATATATATATATATATATATATATATATATATATATATATATATATAATATTATATATATATATATATATATATATATATATATATATATATATATATATATATATATATATATATATATATATATATATATATATATATATATATATATATATATATATATATATATATATATATATATATATATATATATATATATATATATATATATATATATATATATATATATATATATATATATATATATATATATATATATATATATATATATATATATATATATATATATATATATATATATATATATATATATATATATATATATATATATATATATATATATATATATATATATATATATATATATATATATATATATATATATATATATATATATATATATATATATATATATATATATATATATACATATATATATTAAATACAAAGAGGGCTTACTCTACAAAAAAAAAATCGGAGCTTTCGGGTATATTGTAACACCCTGACGAAGGGTGACGAAGGGTTAATCTTCATCTGGGATCTTTACGTGCTTTTGGCCCTTCTGGTCTGACCAGGGACTCCTCTGACCTTCCAAGAAGCCCCTCTTGTGTGTCAAGGGGCCCATTCGGCCTGTTCAGAGGTTCTTCCGACCTAGCCAGGGACTACACTGGCTGCTTTGTCGCCCTGCCGACATGCTCAGGGGCTCCTCCGACCTCCTCAGGGGCCCCTCCAGTCTGGTTAGGAACTCATCCGGCATGTTCAAGGGCCCTTCCAACCGGCCCAGGGACCCCTTTGGTCTAGCCAGGGGCCCCTCTGACTTGCCCAGGAGCCCATCCGATCTGCCCAGCGACTCTTCTGGTCGAACTGCGCTGGCTGCTTTGTCGCCCTGTCGACATGCTCAAGGGGCCCTCCGACCTGCCCTAAGGCCCCTCAATGCTGGCTAGGGGCCAATTCGGCATGTTCAGGAGGGGCCATTCTTACCTCGACCTGTCCAGGGGCCCCTCTGTGCTGGCTAGGGGCCCATTCGACGTGTTCAGGGGCCCTCTGACCCGCTCAGTGGCCCTTTCGGTATGGCCAGGGGCCCCTCTGACATGCACAGGGCTCTTTTGAACGTCCACGGGGCCCTCTGGTCTTTCAGAGAGGGCCCCGGTGGCCCTAAAGAGCCTCGGAAGTGCTCTAAACTCTCTAAAGACCACGCTTCGCGTGGTAAAGACCCCATGATACCGCGCTTCGCGCGGTCTCGTCGGCCCTTTTCGGCGCGCACAACGCGCCGAAAAGGGCCGACGCCCCTCTTCTGGTACCATGTGTACCAGAAGAGGGGCGGCCGCACCCGCCCCCCCCCCCCTTGGCTACGTGCCTGGTACACCTGTAGTTATCAGTTGTTCGTTCACATTGATTGACAATCGCTGACTGCTCACTGAATGGAAATATCTTTGTTTAAATAACATTGTTAAATGAGGTGCCTAAAAAACATGCATGCCTAAGGATATATCAGTTACCATGGGCGTCGAAAGTGGGGGGGACGCCCCCTCCCCCACCCAGTTAAAAAAATCAGGGGGGACGTCCCCCCAAGAAAGCAGACTCGCTTAATTTTTGTGTGTGCTGAATTCGTTCCAAAGGATATGAAGCTTAATTTATGCTTAGCTCAAATTACATGTTATTTTTAACCCTATATCGTTGAGTCCTTTTTTGTACTTAAAGATGTAGGTAAGTTAATTATTTTGTAGAAAATAAAATTATGATATGGCAGCTTAAAGGTGGTACACAAGATTGTCTTCTGCTATGATTGAATGTCAAGTTCATCCATTCATTCACCATTCATGCCAAGGCCCTAGATAAAATTCAGCCAAGGCAGCGAATAGCGTGACGTCATGGGTACATCCATCAATATGCTGTGTTCAAACAGCAATCAGTTGTATACTTTAGTCCCTTTGAGCCGCTAGAGTTTATATTAATGAGTGCTATAGCAGCATGCTTGGTATAATTTCAATGGTTGAAGAACTCTACAATCCATGCTAAGTTTTCGGAAATATATTATAGAAGGGGTAATTACTAGCTTCCTGGGCGATAGCGAAGGAGATTCGCGAAAATAAGTTTCCACGAACACTCGCGAAAATAAGTTTCCCTCCAGGGGAGGATCCAGGGTGGCGGCCCACCAAAGGTCCTGAAACCATGACCCCCCCTCAAACGGCCGGACGTACAGCGGTGGATGGCTGACACGGCCCACTCTACCTCCCCCCCCCCCCCCCCGGTCAACAACTTTTGCTTTTGACTGCGACTGTGACTGCGTCCCCCCCAGTAAAAAAAAAATCCGTGGCGACGCCCCTGTCAGTTACGAGAAACCGTAGACGGAAACTGAGAGCTCTGTCGGTTAACGTATGGGCAGTTTCTTGTCACCGTTGTCAGCAACTTTGCATCCTTACAAACCTGTCTTCGGTCTTTCCGCTTCGAGAACATTGTCTATGGTCGTGTTCCCACAGCAGAATGACTCGACAGTGTTTGTGACGGATCGGCACGTTTGATTCGGCCGGCGTTTAGTGCTCTGCAGCAGCTGCTGTTCTCGCGTCTTCTCAATGTATAGCCGATAGGGACGGCGGAAGTGGGAGAAGCAAGGGAGCAGTGAGAAGCTAACCCTCACTCACTGGCGGATCCAGGGGAGGGGCGGCAGAGGCAAAAGCCCCCCCCCCCCATCCCACGCTCGACGGGGGCGACAATAGAAATTAGCCCCCCCCCACAAATCCGCTGAAACTGGCGATGAAAAATGGGTACTGACTGCAAAAAATATATTTTTGCGAACACAAAAAATCTTAATTTGTTTTCCTAGTTCGTGCTTACTCCATTTTGTAGCATTTTGGTAGCAGGAGGGAAAGTGGCGCGTGCATATTTGAAAATGTCGAATACAAAATCCAGAGTCCAGACCCATCATATTTAAGTAGCCATAAGTCAGCCAAAACTAAAGATATTGCTTAATATGTTTGGAAATTTTGATTTTGTGTTTTTTCTCCAAATTTTTGCTTCATAAAATCATATAAAATATCAAATCATATGAAAAGCCGGAATATATATTGGAGAACCTGGGCGATGGTATGGAGAATATATTGGAGAATATGGGCGATGGTAGGGACGATGCCCAAACCAAATGTTAAAGCAATATCTTGAGTGTTGACTGACTTATGGCTCCCTAAGCAGTGGCGAATCCAGGATTTTCTAAGGCAGGGGGCTTCCGGCCCGAGGGCGGCATATTTCCTCAGTGACAGGGGCGGCATGGTCCAGAGGGGCGCCAATCCAGTATGTCAATTTAACGGGTAAAATATGCCTCTTCCTTAAAGGAAATAGTTCACCTTCAACATGGGTTTTGAACTGAGATAGCAGTTTTGTAGCCCGTGTTGGGAAACCCCTATCTGCAAGTTTTCTTGACTGAAAAACTCCAGCCGAATATATTCGATTTTTTGGCGAAGGAATGCGGTGTTGACGAAATAATGCGATGCTGACGAGGCCTGGGCAGAGGCTATACAATCAGCCAATCAGCTTGCAGCTGGTGCTAGCAAGCGAACCGCCGGCCGCCGGTTGGCACTTCTCTAATGCGAGTCTATCCTTACGCGACTACTTTCGAATCTGATTGGCTGAGCCATTTATTTCATTGCGCGTGACGTCAGGACTCTGACTCAGAGAGTATGCATATAGTTTTGATAGCATTAATAATGTACGACCTTCTGTCCTGAATCGGTGCGATGTATGGCCATTTTTGACAATATAAAAATAAATTGTATTTCAAAATGCAATCAAATCGTGTTTGGAAAAAATGTTCCAAGGTGAACTATTTCCTTTAACCCGCGCCCCCCGGTGGAGGCAGAATCTGCCCCCCGTAGGATTTTCTCAATATCTTGAAAACTATGATAGATATTGACGTGAAACGTTCCGTACCCTATGTTGCATCCATTTTACGTCTTTTCTCAACATGTCAGTTGGGCAAACTACAGAGAGGCGATCAAAAATAGATCAATAAATTTTTAGATTTTGTTATGCCCATATTTGGGCATACATGCAGCATCAAACTGTGAGGCCTATGTCATTAGGCCAATTCGGAGCAACATTCGCATACTCGGAGGTTAAAAAGTGTTGGAGAACATGTTGTCCATCAATATATCGGAATAATAAATGTGGCCAGATTCGGCAATTGGCCTTATTCCACTGTAAATGACGATCTAAATATTGATTCCGCGACGCAATGACTACAGCGTGAAATATTTTTTTTTAGATCGATCGTCAGCCGACTAATCCTATTTTAGATCGTGAAGTCAGGTGGCGAATCAAAACTTAGATCGCTGAGGCTGCTGCGAGTGCCGAAATTGAGATCGCCGACCCTTACTTTGGCCACAGGGCCGGCGCCACATAATTTCGGTTGGGGGGGGCAGCTTTTCCAGAAAAAGGGCCCTTGGCCAAAATGGCCCACCCAGCCTGCAATATTATGTAATATATATTTAATATCTTTTCCGTCTTTCTCGTTCCCGCACGGATAACCATTTATTTATGATCAAACTTGAACACTTTAAATAGAGCATCACAGCCTTTATTTTCAAGTGGCATTTTGGCGTCACACAGTTCAAGTGCTTACTCAACGTGACTAAGTTCATCAACTATAACTTGTTAATTTCTTGCGACATGTACGAAAGATGTTTACTATAGTTAACTAGTTACCAGAAGGACTAGTCATCACATTTCCTTTCGGCGCTATCATCTCAGACAGGCACGTAGCCAGGATTTTGTCCAGGGGGAGGGGGGGGGGGGGGCGCCTCGAAAGGGCCCCCTTCCCGATCGTTGAAAGGGCCCTTTTCCAGGTGTTGAAAAGGGCCAAACAAAACGGATGAAAAAGCACGTTACTAGGATGGAAAATGCAGTATGACAGGAATGGCATGAGCCATACAAACTTTTAGGAGCTGGAGTTAGCGAACTGCCATATCAACTTTGGAACCATCGACACCAATTTTGAATCAGCTATGCCAATTTTGATTTATTTTGTAAACTCAAGACCTGGAACTCTTAATCAAATTGCGCCGCGGAGCGGCGGGCAAATTTTGAGCCTTATGACCTGGATATGCATTCCCATCAATGCGTCGAATTGCGTATGGTGCGGACCTCTAAAAATGTTATTGTGCATTTAAAAGTGCGGTAAAAAAAGGTGCTAAAGTGAACTATTTTGCCCAATTATATAGAAAAGTAGCAACATAGCACATAAATACGACGATAAACGGGCCGATTTTTTTTTCTAACCCGCATATAATAATTTAATTTGTAGTTGAATTGCGCCGCGGAGCGGCGCGAAAATTTTGAGTTTTATTCCCTGGACAACCGCATTCTTACTATTGAAAGGCCCAGGGTCTCTTCAGATTGTCTAGGGCCTCTCCGACCTTTTCAACGCCCTTCCGATCTGTTCGTGTTCAGGGACTCATCTGGGATCCGCGAAGCGGAAAGACATGATGTGGAGTGGGTGATGTATATAAAACACAAAGAGGGCTTACCATAGGGGTAGGAACAGGGGGGGGGCAGCCGCCCCCCCCCCCCCAACATTTTTCATTTTAATATTACGCCTATGGGCGTTGCATGGAAATAATCGACTTCAGAATGCCTCCTGCCCCCCCCCCCCCCCCCAACTTGAACATAGTTCCTACGCCCCTGGGGCTTACTCTACAAGAAAAATTCAAATAAGAGCTTTCGGGTATATTGCAACACCCTGACGAAGGGTGTTACAATATACCCGAAAGCTCCGCTTTTAATATTTTTCTTGTGGAGTAAGTCCTCTTTGTATTTAATCTTCATCTGGGATCTCTACGTGCTTTTGGTCCTTCCGGCCTGACCAGGGACTCCTCTGACCTTCCAAGAAGCCCTCTTGTGTGTCAAGGGGCCCATTCGGCCTGTGCAGAGGTCCTTCCGACCTGGCCAGGGACTGCACTGGCTAATTTGTCGCCCTGCCGACATGCTCAGGGGCCCCTCCAACCTGCCCAGGGGCCCTTCCAGTCTGGATAGGAACTCATCCGGCATGTTCAAGGGCTCTTCCGACCGGCCCAGGGACCCTTTCGGTCTAGCCAGGGGCCCCTCTGACTTTCCCAGGAGCCCCTCCGATCTGCCCAGCGACTCTTCTGGTCAAACTGCGCTGGCTGCTTTGTCGCCCTGCCGACATGTTCAAGGGCCCTCCGACCTGCCCTGGGGCCCCTCCGTGCTGGCTAGGGGCCAATTCGGCATGTTCAGGGGCCCTTCTTACCCGCCCAGAGCTCCTTTTGGTCTGGTCAGGGGGCCTCCGATCTGCACAGGGGCCCTGTGAACTTTCCAGGATCCCTCTGGTCTCTCCAGAGGCCCTCCAACCTTCTAAGGGGCCCTTCCGACCTGGCCAGGGACTGCGCTGGCTGCTTTGTTGCCTTCCGACATGCTCCGAGGGCCCTCCGACCTGCCCTGGGCCCCTCCGTGCTGACTACAGGCCCATTCGGCATGTTCAGGAGCCCTTTTGGTCTGGTCAGGGGCCCTCTGGCCTGCATCATGAGTCCTTGTAACTTTCCAGGGGCCCTCTGGTCTGTCCAGGGGCCCTCCAACCTGCTCAGGGGCCCTTATCACCTAGCAAGGGACTGCGCTGACCGCTTTGTCGCCCTGCCGACATGCTCAGGGGTCTCTCGACCTGCCCAGGTGACCCTCTGTGCAAGCTAGGGGCCCATTCAACGTGTTCAGGGGCCCTCTGACCCGCTCAGGGTCCCTTTCGGTCCGGTCAGAGGCCTCTCTGACATGAACAGGGCTCTTTTGAACGTCCAAGGGTCCTCTGGTCTTTCAGAGAGGGCCCTGGTGGCCCTAAAGGGCCTCTGCAGTGCTCTTAACTCTCCAAAGACCACGCTTCGTGTGGTAAAGAGCCCATGATACCGCGCTTCGCGCGGTCTCGTCGGCCCTTTTCAGCGCGCGCAGCGCGCCGAAAAGGGCCCTCCTTGCCTCCAGGGTCCAGGGGGGGGGGGGGGGGGGGGCGGCCGCACCCGCCGGCCACCTTGGCTATGTGCCTGATCTCAGATGACATCAAAACATCCCGAAGGTGGAACGACGAGCACCGTTCAGGGACGCATATTCGCGCGCCATATCCCGATGAGGAACCTTGCGCGTCTCCTGATGGACATGGCACTTGGCAGACTGCCACAGAGTTGAGCTTGCGCTGCTTCATCGCGCTCCGAGACAGTCTGAGAGATTATTCAGCTCGTCCGCCCGCCAGGCTGGCCGAAAAGGGCCCAGCTGGCGGTTGGAGGGGCAGCTGCCCCTCCTGCCCCCCCCCCCCCCCCTGTGGCGCCGGCTCTGTTTGGCCATATCTGCCAAAGTAATGATCTGATCATACAAGTACAAGGAAATATGATGGCGCGATTCGTGCAGTTTCAACCGAAAACAATCCAGGGGTGATGGGCATTTTTGAGGGGTGATATGGTGTTTGAAGGTGTGAATGTCAGGAAAACAATCAATTTTTAGATCGGATCTCCTTATAAGGGCATGCTCCGCCCATTTTGATGACGTACCGACCTAATTTTGTATCGATTAGTTTTTAGATCGTCTCCCCGTAGTTTGCCCAACTGATGTCATTCACATTAGTGAAGTGGTTTGGGAGATAATGACGTTTTAGTGAAGTCAGGTCATGCCATTTTTGGTGGAAAAATGATGAATGTTTGAAAAACTGTAGAAAATCGAGTTGTAAAGCAAATTGCAAAAAGTCAAATGAAAGAAAATGACATTTTCTTCAAAATGGCTATCTCGGATTTTCATTTTGGTTATTTTTTTGCCCCCTCCCCCAACAAAAAACTGATTTGTTTAGGAAAAAATCCCACAAAATGTAAATTTTCAAAGATATGAAAAACGGAATATACATTGGATAACCAAGTATGAACGATACCCACACCAAATTTCAAAGTAAAATATTTATTTTTGAATGAGTTATGGCTCCCAAGTATGATTAAAGGGCATAGTTCACCTTATAAATTTTTCCCAAACACGATTTGATTTGATTTTTTAATACAATTTATTTTTGTATTGTCAAAAATGGCCCTATATCGCGCCGATTCAGGACAGAAGGCCGTACATTATTATTGTTTATCAAAACTATATGCATGCTATCTGAGTCAGAGCCCTGACGTCACGCGAATTTAACAAATGGTTCAGCCAATCAGATTCGAAAGTAGTCGCGTAAGGATAGACTCGCATTAGAGATGTGCCAACCGACGACCGGCGGTTCGCTTGCTAGCACCAGCTGCAAGCTGATTGGCTTATGGTATAGCCTCTTCCTGGGCTAGAATCAGCACCTTGATCATGCCATCTTTCGCCAGCACCGCATTCCTTCGCAAAAAAAAAAACAAATCTATTCGGCTGGAGAGTCTTTTCAGTCAAGAAAACTTGCAGATAGGGGTTTCCCAACATGGGCTACACAACTGCTATCTCAGTTTAAAACTAATGTTGAAGGTGAACTATTTCCTTTAACTCATGAGTAATTTGTTGAAATTGCATTTTATGGCTTTTAATTACCAGATACTGGCAAATAAATGCCACCACTGTATTTATTAGACAAAACCGGTCTAGAAACATGACTTTTTTATTTATATTAATCAATTTCAAATTTTGACCCTTCGCAACCTGACCTTGACGTGCACTTCGCCTAAGGGCCATTATATAGGATCAGGGTGTAAAATTGGCTACACTATCAAATTATACGTGTAAAATACCCATAAAACATGTGTCGCATGACTTTCGTAGGCCTTTTGCCAATAGTTATATTTTCTGACCTGCCCTCCACGGCTTAACCTTTGCTTACAATCTCAATTTCCCTTATGCGGAAGATGTATTTTGCCTCTGAGAGCACTTTGTGCCATAATAGTCGCAATATAAGGCTTTAAATGGAAAGTATAGTAAATCAGCCCAAATACCTCGATTTTGACATTTCACCTGACACTGACGTGACATGTGACCTTATTTTTAACATTTCACGCATGTTTTACGTGTGTCCCATTAAAGGAAATAGTTCACCTTCAACATGGGGTTTTGAACTGAAATAGCAGTTTTGTAGCCCGTGTTGAGAAATCCTTATCTGCAACTTTTCTTGGCTGAAAAGACTCTCCAGCCGAAGATATTTGACTTTTTGGCGAAGGAATGCGGCGCATATATGATATAACCGTACCGTCTGAGAGTGCCAGCACTGCATGGAGCATGCGCAGACCAATAAAGCACACCATAACATTAATAATTTACGACCTTCTGTCCTGAATTGGCGCGATGTATGACCATTTTTGAAAAGAAAAAAAGAAACTGTATTAAAAATATAACAAAATCGTGTTCTGAAAAATTTCCCGAAGGTGAACTATTTCCTTTAAGAGCTTTCGATTGATTCCTTGCGCGTCTCGCTGTGGTTATTGGTTCGGAAGATAACGAGGTGGCAGAATATGTCCCCCTTCCTCCCCCCGTTCGGCTGAATACCCCAGCGGGGCGCGGGACCCTTTAAAAAGTCTCGTGGCATGATCGGAAGCTCCGACTGCGGATCTACGTATACGTAGATTCACATGATTCACAAGATTCACATGATTGTTTTATTCTCCGGGCTAACTACAGGTAGCCCGGAGAAGCAAAAACAATATATTGTCGCAACATCGGGAAACTAAGCTGCATACGTGGATAAACAAGGAGCAAAATCTTGTGGTACGACAGTTGAGTCGTTCTTATTGGGTCGCGCCAATCCAAGGGGATTATAAAACGTTTTCAGCGTTGGTCACCGATTTTTAGGACATTTAGTCTCAAGATCAAATCGAACCTCCTGTTTACCAGAATCAGGTCCATTTTGACCTTACAGGTGGTCTCCTTCAAGGTAAAATTAAATGTCAAAGGACGGGGGACGCTGTAGCGCCCAAAGTTTGCGTCCGATTTCAACACAAACGGTCTCAAACGATGTCCCGTGTCCATTTCCAGGAGGACAAGCATCCTTAGAGTAGATGTGTTCCCCGTGACCTTCAAGGTCAAAGGACGGGAACGATGTAGCGCCCAACTTTGGGCGCTATCTTGAAGGTCACGGGGCACAATTTTAAGAATGCTTGTCATTCTGGAAATGGAAAGGACGGGGAAAATCCCGTCTTTTGACCCTGAATTTGACATTAATGGTCACGGGGATTGACCTTGAAGGTCATGGGACACAACTGTGAACATTCTTGTCATCTTGGAACTGGGCACAAGGAATCGTTTGAGACCAATTTGTCGCGATCCGACGGTAACTTTGGGCGCTACAGCGTTCCCCGTCGTTTGACCTTGAATGTGATCTCGAAGGAGACCAGTAAAGTCAAAATGGACCTGATTTTTTTAAAGTAGGAGGTTCGTTTTGACGTTAGTCCTTAGGACCAAATCGCGTAAAAATCGATGACCGACGCTGAAAACGTTTCTGTGGAGCTGTGGACATCATGGACATTGGATATTCATCAAAGTTATTTTTAGGCGCCCCGAGTGTGAAAGGTACAATACGTCAGCACCTTCAGCGCCTCACCAGGCATATTACAAAAAAAAAGTGTCACGGTTATTTCATGGGGGATCCAGTGCGCTATCGGACGTGGGGGGGAGGGGGGCAAAAGCGTGTTATTCGTTTCGAAGGTCACGGGTGCCCGGTCGCCGTCGGAGGGAAGCTAAAGGCGTGAGGGTGCCATCATTCTGAGTGCGCCGGGACACCGCATCGCTTTCGGGCCGGCAAGGTGTCATTCGGGGGCAGTATGATACCTTCCGAGGGTAGCAAGATGCCTTCCGAGGGTGGCAAGACGTCTTCCGAACTCCGAAGGCAACATGTCCGACGACTCTGAAGGCGGCAAAATTTTCCGAGGGCGACATGATGCTTTCCGAGGGCGGCATAATGCGCTCTAAGGGCGACAAGATGCCTTCCGAGGGCGGCAATAGGTCTCCGAAGGCGGCATGATGCCTTCCAAGAGCAGCATAATGCGCTCTGAGGGCAGCAGGATGCCTTCCGAGGGCGGCATATTGCACTCTGGGGGCGGTATAATGTGCTCTGAGGGCGGTAAGATGCCTTCCGAGGGCCACAAAACATATTCCGAGGTCGACATAATGCACTTCGAGGGCGGCAAAATGTCTTCCGAGGGCGGCAAGATGTTTTCCGAGGGCGGCATGATGCTTTCCGAGGGCGGCATAATGCTCTCTGGACTCTGAAGAGGGCATGATGCCTTCCGAGGGCGGCATAATGCGATCTGAGGGCGGCAACATACCTTCCGAGGGCGGCAAAATGTCCTCCGAGGGCGGCATGATGCTTTACAAGAGCGGCATAATGCGCTCTGAAGGCGGCGGGAATGCCTTCCGAGGGCGACACGATGTTTTCCGAGGGCGACATGATGTTTTCCTAGGGCGACATGATGCCTTCCGAGGGCGGCATGATGCCTTCCGAGGGCGGCGATATACCTTCTGAGGGCGGCATAATGCGTTGTGAGGGCGGCAAGCTGTCTTCTGAGGGTGCCATGTTGCCTTTCAAGAGTGCTACGACGCTGTCGGTAGACACAAGGGCGCCCTGGCGGCCTCCCGAGAACACAACGGCGCCGGCAAATCCTTTGCAAGAACGGCGTCGCGGCGTCTTCTGCGCCGCGGTGCCCGAGGGCGCCGTTTTCTAAGGCAGGGGTTTCAGCCCCTACGGCCCCCTGGATCCGCCAATGTCCCTAATCACTAATCAGTGGCGTACGCAGCAATTCACAAGGGACCAGGTCATCGCCTTGACGAGCGCCACCCGATCGACAGGGGCGCTACCAATATTGGCGAAATTTGGCAAGGTGGGGGGGGGGGGGGCTCTCCTTCCGCACCGTGCGGAAGGAGAGTCACTGGCCGGAGGGGCGCCGTCACTCGCCGAAGAGAGGCAGTCACTAGTCGGAGGGGCGCTGTCACTCGCCGGAGTGGCGCCGTCGCTAGCCGGAGAGGCACCGTCACTTGCCGGAGGGACGTGGTCACTGGCCGGAGGGTCGCCGTCACTGGCCGGAGGGGCGCCGTCTATGGCAGAGGACGCCCTCACTGACGGTGGGCGCCGTCACTGGCCGCAATAGTGCCGTCACTGGCCGGGGGAGCATCCTCACTGGCCGGAGTGGCGCCGTCACTGGCCAGAGGGGCGTCGTGACTGATCGGAGGGGCGCCAGCTTTGCATGGGCGCCTCGGGTCCAAAGAACCAGGTCATGACCTGCATGACCTGATACTCGGTACGCCACTGTCCCTAAGTATGATGGGTCTTGACTTTGTATTCGACATTTCCAAATATGCATAGGGCGTCTGGCGCTATTTTCGATCTGGAGCGATTCCTACAACCAACTTAAGTTAAAAATCGTCGCGTTTTGGCGCCAAAGTTTATAGCGCTGAATAGCGTGCGTGGAACGCATTTCGACAGTATTTGAGTTATTGTGACTGGGACTTGGGTATCGTTGTTTTCCTTTTCCCTGTACACATGTAGCCAATTAAAATTCACACTTTGTGAATGTGTAGGTAAAGTGAATATTTTTCATTGTCAAGGACATTTTTAATTACTATAGCTTGGGATGGCTACTTTGGCCTTAGGTCATATCCAGACTCGAGTAATTTCAGGTACCAATTTTAAATCTGACACCCATTTTGCACCATGCTTAGGTACCTATCCCGGTGCATTTTACGGGTGCTATGAGTAGAGGTCTCACAATGTTTAGCATTTCCAACTAGTCAAGATCAGACTCAGCATGAACTCAGCTACAAAAATGTTTGAAAGCGACAGAAGAGGTAAAATTGGGTTTGTCTGTTTTTTACCACTGACGGATCCAGGGGGTGGGGGCATTAGGGGAAAATGCCCCCCCCCCCCCCACACACACACACAGGAACATGGCGGGCATTCAATGCAATTATGTTCCCCGCCCGCGTGTTCTTGCATTGGCTGTAAGATAATTAGGCAGAAGAAAATATCCCCTCCGGTCAATGACTTTCGCTTTGAGGACCCGACATCAACCCCCCACCCCCCTCAACGACTTTTCGCGCTGATGACCCGACTCCACCCCCCCCCCCCCCCCCACTGGCGGATCCAGCCGTCGGTTTTGGGGGGCCAACTTTTTGTAGCAAAAAGGTATCCCCATTTTTTCTCCGCGGATTTGGGCCGATCACCTTATTTTGGTATTCGAGCTTAATAAATTCACTTTTCACATTCACAAAACAAATCATTTTTCATTTTTGGGGTTCAAAACCGGCAAAAAATTCGAAAATCCGAGATAGCCAATTTGAAGACAATGTAATTTAATTTCTTTTGACGTTTTTTACTTGCAATTTGTTTCAAAACTCTCTTTTCTACGATTTTCCAAACATTTATCGTTTTCCCACCAACAATGACATGACATGACGTCATTAAAACGTCATTATCTCCGACAATGCTACATCAATTTTATTGAGAGTTGGTGAGAAGACTTAGACTTGATGCAGCAAATGCAGCAGCTACCTATGGTTTGTTTTATTTTGATTGCACAATTGCCATTCAGTTGCTATCACTAGGTCCCCCCAAAAAAAATTGTTGACGCGTCAATTTGTTTGATGCGAAGTGGGCGGAGGTTGTCATAGGCACTGTACTTACCCTCGCCCTACGGAGGGGGGCTGACAGCCCCCCCCCCTGAGGTTTTTCTTGAATAATTTTGTACACATGCGGCGCATCCTGCTGACATTTTTCGTAGCTAAGTTTACAACAATTATACGTAAGCTGTAAAAATTAAATTGAAATTGGGTAAGTAGTTTGGGATATAATCATGTCTCGATGACGTCATGTTGGTGGAAAAACGATAAATATTTGAAAAATCGTAGGAAACAGAGTTTTGAAGGAAATTGCAAACGCAATTCACCAAAGATAGAAAATGGCATTCTGTTTACCAGTAAGGCGCCGTAGTTGAACGAGCGAGCGCGAAATAAATGTATGGTGAATTTCAACCCGATCGGGCAAGTAGTTCCTGAGATACAAAAAAGGTGCGCACGTGCCGAGGCACCCCACCCATGACTTGTGGGTAGGCGGCGGCGGAGGAGTCCCTAACCACACACCAAATTTGAACACAATCGGCATAGCCGTTCCTGAGATATAGAATAGGGGTGTGCACGTGCGCACGTGCAGAGGCACCCCATCCCTGACTTGTGGGCAACTGGCGGTTGAGAGGTCCCTAACCACACACCAAATTTGAACACAATCGACTCAACCATTCCTGAGATATAGAATAGGGGTGAGCACGTGCGCACGTGCAGAGGCACTCCACCCCTGACTTGTGGACAGGCAACGGCTGAGAGGTCCCTAACCACACACCAAATTAGAACGCAATCGGTTCAGCCGTTCCTGAGATATAAAATAGGGTTGTGCACGTGCGCACGTGCAGAGGTACCCCACCGCTGACTTGTGGAAAATTGGCGGCTGAGGCGTCCCTAACCACACACCAAATTTACACACAATCGGCTCAGCCGTTGCAGAGTTTTTGCGAGAAAACACTTTTCAACACCCATCACGCGGCACGCGCCACGCGCAGTGGTAGTCACCCACATGAGTTGGTACCGGTCTAAAACAGGGTAGGTTGGATGGGGATGCTCAGCAAAGAAGTCAGCTTGTCAATCGGACGTGTGGTTGCAGAGATATGAGCTTCTCAAAAGCGTCGCCACGGGTCGGGCCGGGCCGGGCCGCTCATATTCAGATTTTTCCCATATACCACGGAAAGACGAGCGAGCGCTTCGCGCTCGCTCGTAAACATAGCAATCTCGGCTTTCCAAAATGTTGGGTTTTTGACCTCTAAAAGAAAATAAAAACTTATTTGTTTGGAAAAATCACCACCAAAATTTTCAAAGATGTTAGAAAAACCGGAATATATGTAAGAGAACTGAGTATGGGCAATGCCAAACCAAATTTCAAAGCAATATCTCAATTTTTGACTGAGTGATAGCTCCCTAAGTGTAAGAAACTCATGACGTCATTTTTTAATAACTTTTTGGACTTTTTGAGACAAGATACGAACAAATAATTACCTTTTCTGTATTTCTGAGACAAAACTGGTCCAGGAACATGCCGTTTTATTTACATTTATCAATTTCTAATTTTGAGGATTTCTGACAGCAAAATCGTTGTTCTGGGCGTGGTTGATCCGAGGTCATTCACTTGATCTGGAAGGTCACCCGTTGATCTGAAACCTAAAAATCGCTTACTGTTAGATTCCTCTCATAACAGACAACATGCTGGTTCTTACCACATTGCTCTAAGTTGCTTGGTTTGGAAGCTATCAGGTGGTCTCTCAGGCCCCCCCGTAGGGCAAAGGTGAAAAAGCTCCCGTAGGGCGAGGGTTAAAGGGATATTGCCACCTCGCAGGCCAATATGGAGGTTTTGGTGTGTATCGGTAGATTAAGCGTGTCCGATTTCACCTGCAAAATTTGGTTCCTGAAACTCTACCCATTAGGTCAAAAAATACATTTGCACCACTCATGATTGGCACACATTCGTAAAATTGGAGTCGCCTCATCACTATTTAGAATCACTTCTTTCCGGACTATGATTTGCTTTTGAATATTGCAAACTCAACATTACCATTTCGTCCGTGCACTTTAAAATTATAATGCCTGTACAGTTAATTATATTTTCAACAACCATAGCCTCTTTCATAATAAAACATGAATAAAACAACAAGAATGGCTGTGGATCGACTTTGGGGACGTAGGAGATTTGTGACCAATACTTTGTAACACAGATATACTTTTCAAGGTCAAGTCTCGGCGAGTTTGGACGCTTCGGCTTTGGGCGGGCGCCAATTTCACAGCCAAACTGGATGAGAACGGCCATCATGAATCTAGTACTGAGCACAGCTGGGACCAACGTTTTGGAGTCAGAAAAAAAAAAACGATACCGTGCTTTAGTTGTTGCAGGAGCAAGTTTGAGCTTGAGCATACACGTTCTTGATCCCCACCATTCATTTAAGTTGCTTTTTAGAAATCCTCCGGAGGTGGCAATGTCCCTTTTAACCCTATTTGCAACAGGCTCCTGGCTACCCCTATTTGTAACAGGGGGGGGGGGGGGGGGGATTCCGCCCCCCGGAGATCTCGAGATCTACCCGTCCGATTTACAAAAATAAAACGGTGTTTGGGGTTCCCCTCAACACGATCTACATTTCTAAATAATACCAACAAAAATGTTGGATAGGGGGGGGGGCGGGGGGGGGGGGGCAACAGGGGGGCAAAAACTACAAATTTTAGTGGTATTTTTGATCCAACATAGCTGTCATGTTTATCGACTGATTTTAACACAACTGATAGGAATCGATAGAGATTGAATTGTAAATTGATATATGATGGTGACGTTTGAAAATGAAAAAATCATAAGCGTGTGCAGGTCACTCAATATGGGGGTGAAGTAAATGCGTAATAAAACCATTTGTTGATGTGTTTTTTATCAATGAAATGTTATGTGATTGTGACATTAGACAAAACAGTTATAAATCATATTTTGTTGTCATAGGCGGTACCAGGTTAGTGAAAAAGGGAGGTTAAATAGGGAAAAATATTAACCGCAGACAAGCTGCTACCCAGCACTATAAATATGTTACTGATCGTAGATAGTTCCTTTTTGCATGTTGTACTTCATCATAGGCGTATCCGGGATCCAAACTGGGGCGGCGCAAGACCTTTTGATAAGTATATTATCCGTTATTATGATACTAACTAGTCAACAGTGACTATTTCACTTACAACTTCAATTAACATTGCTTACTCCCCTTTTTATCCTACCTGGACTCGCCTATTATCTTATAATCGTTCGTAGAGTAGCCTGTGGTGCGTGTTTCATCCGAAAACTGCAGTATGTTATGTCATTGTACGCCCATGCCTCTTAGTTTCCTTGCAATAATATGACCCCCTTTATTCCATTCATGAGCGCACCTCTGCAAAAAAATGACTTTATTCCCTTTTCTGGCCTCATATGTGCATATATCATTATAAGCTAAACGTCTATTGCGCCGTTATCGCTGGCATATCGTCATCACCATGCCAGTCACCCCCTTTTCATGTGCCTGAACACGCCCCTGGCACTCTATATGTAATCAATTATGCAAATAATGGAAGCAGAATCTATCTTTTACATCTTGATGGCTATAAATGCCCCTTACATCTCTTTATTGGCTTCCCAACAAGCATTAAATAATTCCTGGAACCCCCCCCCCCCCTTTTCAAGCCCCTGAAACCGCCTCTGCCATGCACTTTTTATGATATTGCATTAACATCAAATAATTTGCACTTGTTGCAATCACCGTAAACCGATGTAACTCCTTCATACTTGAGGCAGTTAGGAAGAAACCGTGAAGATCGCATTTCCGTATTATCGCCAAATGTCGCCTCCGAACCCACCCAAAACTGTGCCCTGGAACCGCCTCTGTTCAGGTTAAGAACTCAAAATTATGATTCCAAATGCGGTATTCAATTTTATGAAAAGTCACAAAATTGCATGGGCCTGCTCCCAGCCGTGCTGGAGATATCTGCGAAAAACATGAAGGGGGGGGGGACGGAATCCACTCCCCCTGTTACACATAGGGTTAAGGATAACAAAAATGGACACAATTATTGACAACATTTCACTAAAAACACCTAGTCTCCATGGAAAATGGCCAGTCTCCAAAATTAATCACACCATCTGATGCACAACTGTTTACTCCATCCACCTTGGTCACAACTCAAACTGTTTACGTAAGTTTTGTTTTTGTTTTTCGGGAAAGATTGAGACGCCATCACGTGGCGACAAATTACATGAAATATGTTTCTGTCATTTACTTAGGATAACCTTTTTGCATTTTCAAATTTATATTTTGTAAGTCAATACAATTAATTTTGTAATGTAATTACATGAAATTATTATGAAAACACTTTTTTACCAAATTATTCACTCATGCTGTTACTGCATCAATATTTTGATACAGTGATTCTAATTTGAGCTTTAAAAAAATGGATTCAGGTGAGCCAAGGGATAACAAAATGGATGCACTTTAAAAGCAATATTGTATCAATTTCCAAGAGCATTATTGAACATCTAGGTGGCTGAAATTGTTTTGCCACAATGCACAATGCACAGATTCATGTGCCATTCATCCCAGCACTGTTATCCAGTTCTTCATAATTGCCGTTTGTAAATCGGTCCTTTTCCCCAATACCATTTCTATTGGGCTGGAGCAAAATATTGACGCGTCAAAATACATTATTATTTGCGCCTAGTGCCAGCAACTGTATTGGGACCTTCGCGAAAATCACACATTAATTTTGTACACGCCGCTGTCACGCGTCCCGAAAAGTTATTTCCACAAAAGCAATGCGTCATTTTTGCAACCATGTGCGCTGAAATAGAGTGTAGATTGGTTTCCAAATTGATACCATATGAAGTGTTCTTCCTACATGTAAAACAAAAACGTTTGTTCGAGCTTCAATTCCGACTGGTAGCTTGCTGGCCGCTATTTTCTCGTCCAGTTGATTTTTTTAAGCCCAGATTTGATGGTAAGAGCCGTGTTTTCCAAAACAAAAATCAGTTTTTCACTGTGGATAGCTGGATTTTGATTGCTGTAAAGTCAATTTTTACATTAGATTGTTAACTTTGGGGGGGGGGGGCAAAAGACATGTTGCCCCCCCCCCCTTCGAGGCGGTGGGGGGGGAGGGGGCATGGCCTGGTTGCCCCCCCTGGATCCGCCAGTGCCCCCCCCCCCGGTCAACAACCTTTCGCCGATGAAGCGCAGCTAAATTGTTTAGCCCCCCCCCCTTCTCGAACCCTAGATCCGTCAGTGCAGCCCACTTAATAATTTGAAGGGGCAGATGTGCTCCCATGAAATCTTAATGGAGCACCTCTGATTTTGTTGTCAAAACAAAATCGGATAACAGATTATAATATAATAGAACGGATGATAATAGATCACAATATCGACGTTCGCAGGAGTCCATGCTATTCTGTGAAGAACACTCCACCGGAATTTACAGGCCCCTATTGGTTGATAACCGGCCGCTCCAAAGGCATATAGTGCCCTACAACATCATACTGTGGCCTCTCCATACGGCATATAGTGCCCTACAACATCATACTGTGGCCTCTCCATACGGCATATAGTGCCCTACAACATCATACTGTGGCCGCTCTAACGGCATATAGTGCCCTACAACATCATACTGTGGCCGCTCTAACGGTATATAGTGCCCTACAACATCATACTGTGGCCTCTCCATACGGCATATAGTGCCCTACAACATCATACTGTGGCATCTCCATACGGCCATATAGTGCCCTACAACATCATACTGTGGCCTCTCCATACGGCATATAGTGCCCTACAACATCATACTGTGGCCTCTCCATACGGCATATAGTGCCCTACAACATCATACTGTGGCCTCTCCATACGGCCATATAGTGTCCTACAACATCATACTGTGGCCGCTCCAACGGCATATAGTGCCCTACAACATCATACTGTGGCCTCTCCATATGGCCATATAGTGCCCTACAACATCATACTGTGGCCTCTCCATACGGCATATAGTGCCCTACAACATCATACTGTGGCCTCTCCATACGGCATATAG
Organism: Chirona hameri; assembly: GCA_036785665.1. Lineage (NCBI taxonomy): Eukaryota > Metazoa > Arthropoda > Thecostraca > Balanomorpha > Balanidae > Chirona > Chirona hameri. The sequence continues at coordinate 14,526 of JAXIVJ010011835.1, read as the reverse complement.
TGCCCTACATCATACTGTGGCCGCTCTAACGGCATATAGTGCCCTACAACATCAGACTGTGGCCTCTCCATACGGCATATAGTGCCCTACAACATCATACTGTGGCCTCTCCATACGGCATATAGTGCCCTACAACATCATACTGTGGCCGCTCTAACGGCATATAGTGCCCTACAACATCATACTGTGGCCTCTACATACGGCATATAGTGCCCTACAACATCATACTGTGGCCTCTCCATACGGCCATATAGTGTCCTACAACATCATACTGTGGCCGCTCCAACGGCATATAGTGCCCTACAACATCATACTGTGGCCTCTCCATACGGCCATATAGTGCCCTACAACATCATACTGTGGCCTCTCCATACGGCATATAGTGCCCTACAACATCATACTGTGGCCTCTCCATACGGCATATAGTGCCCTACAACATCATACTGTGGCCTCTCCATACGGCATATAGTGGCCTACAACATCATACTGTGGCCTCTCCATACGGCATATAGTGCCCTACAACATCATACTGTGGCCGCCCTAACGGCATATAGTGCCCTACAACATCATAATGTGGCCGCTCCATACGGCATATAGTGCCCTACAACATCATACTGTGGCCGCTCTAACGGCATATAGTGCCCTACAACATCATACTGTGGCCTCTCTATATGGCATATAGTGCCCTACAACATCATACTGTGGCCGCTCTAACGACATATAGTGCCCTACAACATCATACTGTGGCCTCTCCATACGGCATATAGTGCCCTACAACATCATACTGTGGCCTCTCCATACGGCCATATAGTGCCCTACAACATCATACTGTGGCCTCTCCATACGGCATATAGTGCCCTACAACATCATACTGTGGCCGCTCTAACGGCATATAGTGCCCTACAACATCATACTGTGACCTCTCCATACGGCATATAGTGCCCTACAACATCATACTGTGGCCGCTCTAACGGCATATAGTGCCCTACAACATCATACTGTGGCCTCTCCATACGGCATATAGTGCCCTACAACATCATACTGTGGCCTCTCCATACGGCCATATAGTGCCCTACAACATCATACTGTGGCCTCTCCATACGGCCATATAGTGCCCTACAACATCATAATGTGGCCTCTCCATACGGCATATAGTGCCCTACAACATCATATTGTGGCCTCTCCATACGGCATATAGTGCCCTACAACATCATACTGTGGCCTCTCCATACGGCATATAGTGCCCTACAACATCATACTGTGTGTGGCCTCTCCATACGGCATATAGTGCCCTACAACATCATACTGTGGCCTCTCCATACGGCATATAGTGCCCTACAACATCATACTGTGGCCGCTCTAACGGCATATAGTGCCCTACAACATCATACTGTGGCCTCTCCATACGGCATATAGTGCCCTACAACATCATACTGTGGCCTCTCCATACGGCATATAGTGCCCTACAACATCATACTGTGGCCGCTCTAACGACATATAGTGCCCTACAACATCACACTGTGGCCTCTCCATACGGCATTTAGTGCCCTACAACATCATACTGTGGCCTCTCTATATGGCATATAGTGCCCTACAACATCATACTGTGGCCTCTCCATACGGCATATAGTGCCCTACAACATCATACTGTGGCCTCCCCATACGCATTTGGAGCACTGGCGGACCTAGGGTCCGAGAAGGGGGGGCTAAAAATTTCGCTCCGCTTCAGCAGCAGCGGAAAGTTGTAGTCGGGTCGTCAGCGCGAAAAATCGTGGAGCCTCCCGCTCCACGATTTTCGCTCCCCCCCCCCCCCACGGGGGGGGGGGTCGGGTTCTCATAGCGAAAGTCATTGACCGGGGTGGGGGAATTTTTTGTCTTCCTAATTATCACTTCTTACAGCCAATGTAGGAACACGCGGGGCGGAGGACATCCTTGTATTGAATGCCCACCATGCTCCTGTGGGTGGTGGGGGTGGGGGCATTTGCCCCTAGTGCCCCCACTCCTCTAGATCCGCCAGAGGTAAAAACCAGACAAACTCAATTTTACCTCTTCTGTCGGTTTCAAACATTTTGTGTAGCTAAGTTCATGCTAAGTCTGATCTTGACTAGTTGGAAATGCTAAAAATTGTGAGACCTCTACTCATAGCATCCATCAAAAGCACCGGGATAAGTACCTAAGCATGGTGCAAAATGGGTGTCAGATTTAAAATTGGTACCTGAAATTACTTGAGTCTGGATATGACCTGAGGCCAAAGAAGCCATCCCAAGCTATAGTAATTTAAAATAACCTTGAGAATGAAAAATATTAACCTTACCAACATATTTACAAAGTGTTAATTTTATTTGGCTACATGTTTACAGGGAAAAGGAAAACAACGATACCCAAGTCCCAGTCACAATTTCTCAAATACTGTCGAAATGCGTCCCACGCACGCTATTCAGCGCTACTTTGGCGCCAAAACGCGACGTTTTTGAACTTACGTTGGTTGTAGGAATCGCTCCAGATCGAAAATAGCGCCAGACGCGCCACGCATATTTGGGAATGTCGAATACAAAGTCAAGGCCCATCATACTTAGGGATAGTGGCGTACCGAGTATCAACTATCAGGTCATGCAGGTCATGACCTGGTCCTTTGGACCCGAGGCGCCCATGCAAAGCTGGCGCCCCTCTGGCCAGTGACGGCGCCACTCCGGCCAGTGAGGACGCTCCTCCGCCAGTGACGGCACTCTTGCGGCCAGTGACGGCGCCCCCGGCCAGTGAGGGCGTCCCCAACCATAGACGGCGCCTCTCCGGCCCGTGACAGCGCCCCTCCGGCCAGTGACCACGCCCCTCCGGCGTGTGACGGCGCCTCTCCGGCTAGTGACGGCGCCCCTCCGACTAGTGACTGCCCCTCTTCGGCGAGTGACGGTGCTCCTCCGGCCAGTGACTCTCCTTCCGCACGGTGCGGAAGGAAAGGCGCCCCCCCCCCCTGCAAAATTTCGCCAATATTGATGGCGGCCCTGTCGATCAGGTGGCGCCCTTCAAGGCAATGACCTGGTCCTTAGTGAATTTCTGCGTACGCCACTGATTAGGGAGCCATAAGTCAGTCAACGCTCAAGATATTGCTTTGACATTTGGTTTGGGCATCGTCCATACTTGGTTCTCCAATATATATTTCGGTCTTTTCATATGATTTGATATTTTATATGATTTTATGAAGGGAAAACAATTTGGGAAAAAAAATCCACAAACTAAAAATTTCCAAACATGTTCAAAAACCAGAATATATATTGGAGAAAGAAGTATAGACACCGAAATTCACCGAAATTCAAAGCAAAATCTTTAGTTTTGGCTGACTTATGGCTACTTAAGTATGATGGGTCTGGATTTTATATTTGAAATTTCAAAATATGCAGGCGCCACTTTCCCTCCTGCCACCAAAATGCTACACAATAGGGAAATCACGAACGAGGAGAAAATATAGATTTTTGTGTCGCAAAACGTTATTTTTCGCAGTCAGTGCCCATTTTTTATCGCCAGTTTCAGCGGATTTGGGGGGGGCTAATTTGTATTGCCGCCCCCGTCGAGCGTGGGATGGGTGGTGGTGGAGGGGGGGGGGGGATTTTGCCCTTGCTGCCCCCCCCCTCCTGGATCCGCCAGTGATTTGGAGGACTGCTGCCACTACTGGTCTGTTGAGTATCCTTTCCGATGATAACATGACCCCTATCAACATGTTCGCCGTTCGGGGTCTCTATACTCAGCGGTAAATGTCTGTACCGCTGGATTCGGAGGTCCGAACGCAAAATAAAAATAGCGGGTGCTTACCGTTGCCAGGGGCGGCACCACCGATTTTTGATAGGGGGGGGGGGACGGGTCCAATGTTTTGTATCGTAGACAATCGAGTTTTGACGCAAATATAAAATAAAAGACGTTAAAATAATGGAAATGATAGTCTCTAAACAATGGCTATCTCGGATTTGCAGAATTTGGGCTTTTTGACCCCCAAACATAAACAAACTGATTTGTTTCGGAAAAATTCCCACAAAATCAAAACATTTGAAGATATTATAAAAAAACGGAATATATATGGGAGAACTAAGTATGGACGATACCCAAACCAAATTTAAAATCAATATATTTATTTTTGACTGACTTAAGTACTGACCTAAGTATAAGTAACTCATGACACCATTTTTTAAGTTACGTTTCTTTCTTTCTTTTATTGACCAGATACATACAAAATAAATGCCACCGCTGTATTTCTAAGACCAAACTGATCTAGAAACATGCCTTCTTTATTTATATGAATATATTTCAATATTTGACCTTATGTGACCTGATCTTGATCTGAGGGCCATTTTATGGGGTCAGGTTGTGAAAATGGCTGCTACTATATAATTATACGTGTAAAATAACCCATAAAACATGTGGCACATGACTTTCGTAGACCTCTTGCCAATAGTGACCTTTTGTGACCTGACCTTGACCTTGATCTTTGCTTACAATTTCACTGTTGCTTATGCGGTAGATGCATTATACCTTTGAGAACACTTTGTGTGATATTAGGGTGAAGCACTCTGTACACACTGTATACATGTTTTCTTGAACACGGCTACTGAATGCCAAGTGATATTGATGCCTGGCATTTTACCTGGCATGATTGAAGATTAATGTTTTAGGTCCTCGAAACATTCAGTATTAGTGATTTATTAACCCGCGCCCCGCTGGGGTATTCAGCGGAACACACCCCGGGAAGATTCTGCCCCCCCCCCCCCCCCCTCGTTATCTTCCGAACAAATAGCCGCAGCGAGACATTGTAGTGTACACACCATCCACATGTTAGATTGAAAACGCATAATTTTCAGTATGGCAGAGTAGTCCATGGTCTCAGGATCGTCATATTTGTAGGTATGCAATGCCACCAAATTTGATTGAGCTTCAACATGGAAAACATTGGCGACACAAGGACATGATATACACTGAGTAAATTTTTTGCAGCGAAAGGTTGCTGGGATATGGGGGTACTGTACCCCGCTATCTGAAGATAGGGGGGACCCTAGGCCCTTGGAAAATGGGTAGGCTGTACCGCAATATTTTGTGACATGCGGCGCAGTCTACCACTTGCCTTAATGTGCCTAACACCACGATGCAGTCTCCAGACGTTGTATTAATGTATTTGCTCATTGAACGTTTTCCCAGGAAAATACGTAGACTGTACCGCAATCATCGATGTTGTGCGGTACAGTATACTATTTAATTTGAAGAAAGTAGCACCAAGTTGCAGTCCCCAGTCCGTCTACATACTCGTTATGTGCATTGTGCAGGCAGCACATTTCGTAATGAACATGAACACAGTGGAGGAGTCAACAATGCACTTCGAGTGACTGCATTTCTTTTTGTGAGAGGGCAATTGTGTGATTACAAAAGCCGCACTATGCACAAGCATCTCACCCAGCTATCTCTGTGTGCGATTCTCGCACTCATCGCTTGTCCGTCTCCAGTCGTCGTGTCCGCTCTCTGTTTCTTTCCGGTCCTCCCTTCTGCTCTCTATTCTTCTCCGGTCATCTCCTCTTTTCTCCGTGCCTCGGCTTCCCTTCGTTCTCCTTCGTTCCGCTCCATCTGTCGGTCCCTTTCAGCAGAGCTACTGGAGCGAGGCGCCGCAGGTGTTTCTCCTGGTCCCTGGGGTCAGTCGAGCCACCGAGGTTCCGCCGGCTCCCCTCGGCCGACGAACTCTCCAAGGCGCTCTGTGACGGCTCTCAGCCGGTTTGCCACTCCTCGTTCTCTGGCTTGTGGCCATGTCCTGCCGGTCTGTACTCTGTTGCTATGGCCCGTGGTCTCTCTGGTCTGTCTGGTCTGTCTGTGACCGGGGCCGGCGGTCCGCTCGTCCTGTGGTCTGATCGGTCAGCGTCATTAGTTCGAGCAGGCGCGGCGTCAGCCGGCACCGGTGCAGGCCGGCGTGTCATCAGAGTGAGCCGTGTTTGGGCGACCGGTCATGGTCCGGTGGGCGGGCCGCTCGGGGGAGGCCGCGGCACGCCGGGAATGATGCTGCATACGCCACTCACCGCACAGAGGAGTCTGAGATTTGTAGGTATACGCCACGCGGACAGGGAGACAAATGTTCTGGACGAACTGAGATGTGTAGGTATATGCCACGCGGACAGGGAGACAAATGTTCTGGACGAACTGAGATGTGTAGGTATATGCCACGCGGACAGGGAGACAAATGTTCTGGACGAACTGCGATGTGTAGGCATACGCCACGCGGACAGGGAGACAAATGTTCTGGACGAACTGAGATGTGTAGGCATACGCCACGCGGACAGGGAGACAAATGTTCTGGACGAACTGAGATTTGTAGGTATACGCCACGCGGACAGGGAGACAAATGTTCTGGACGAACTGAGATGTGTAGGCATACGCCACGCGGACAGGGAGACAAATGTTCTGGACGAACTGAGATGTGTAGGTATATGCCACGCGGACAGGGAGACAAATGTTCTGGACGAACTGAGATGTGTAGGTATATGCCACGCGGACAGGGAGACGAATGTTCTGGACGAACTGAGATGTGTAGGTATATGCCACGCGGACAGGGAGACAAATGTTCTGGACGAACTGAGATTTGTAGGTATACGCCACGCGGACAGGGAGACAAATGTTCTGGACGAACTGAGTGGACGCGCACTGATTCACAGTTCAAAGCGACACCAGATCATGCAACCTTGAACGTAAAATGCAAATTTTAACAATATGAATTTGATTGCTGCAATGAAGCTATTATCTACGTAGCTAACTTGTCACCATAGGGGTGGGTCAGGCCTTACAGCTCACAGCCGGTCAAATGAGAGCGTGGGCTCACTTCGTGGTGTCGTGCGGAGGATCTCACCAGCAGTTGGAGGGTCTCCCTATCGGATGACTTCACTAACACCTCCGGTCCGGGTGAACGGCCTGGGAAACCCTTCAAGTGGCATCGGTCGGGCGGGGGAGCGAGCTGAGAGGTCAGCAGACTGCGATCTGCGGCTCAGCTTGTCACCGAAATAATAAACGGAAGTCTTCGTAAGGAAAATAAACTGAATGTGTTTCATGCCTGAAGCGGATGGGTGGTCAACAACGTTCAAAAACACGTGCATTTATTTGTATTAGATGTAGTATGTAGGTAAATGTTTGCAAGGCCGTTGTAGTTGACTGGCTGTTATTAACGATTTCCACTCTTCTCTTTTGTTATCTTAGCCGTAATGCATAACTATTGTCACGAAAATAGTAAATAAATCCTTCGCTTTCACCGTATTGTTCAACATATGTATCGCGTGTATATGTGCTCACTTTCAACTCAACCAGCAGTCCAGACAGCAGCCTGGACAGCAGTCCGGACAGCAGCCTGGACAGCAGTCCGGACAGCAGCCTGGACAGCAGTCCGGACCACATGTCACGTCGGAGTCTCCCATACCACTGGCTGAACTTCCTATCATAAACAGCCTCATTCAGTATCAGCAGAAACATACACGTTTTCGATTTCCGGACTACCTAAATTATATTTTTTAACACCTCTCAGAGCCGAGACCACTCCTCCCACGGTGGATGGCAGATCCTCCGCCCACCGCGACGCGCTGCGGCGCGGGCTCAGAGGTGCCCTGCGGCGCGAATAACTCGACCACCTGTTACCGGTGATGGAGCCGCGTCAGCCCGCGTCTCGCCGCCGCCGCCGCCGCCGCCGCCGCCGGGGATAGGCATCGCAGCCCACCTGGACAGCTGGCCGGCCGGCCCAGCGTGGCGCCAGCTCACAGCCGAGATCGTGTGCACTGTGTTCGGCCGGCAATGGCGGTCATATACGGCTCTGTGGCACCAGCGACTGTGGCTGTGACGGCTGTGGCGGATGTGACGGATGTGACGGCTGTGGCGGATGTGACGGTTGTGACAGATGTGACGGATGTGACGGCTGTGGTGCCTGTGACGGCTGTGACGGCTGTGGTGGCTGTGACGGCTGTGGTAGCTGTGACGGCTGTGGTGGCTGTGACGGCTGTGAAGGCTGTGACGGCTGTGACGGCTGTGACGGCTGTGGTGGCTGTGACGGCTGTGAAGGTTGTGACGGATGTGACGGATGCGACGGTTGTGACGGCTGTGACAGCTGTGACAGCTGTGACGGCTGTGACGGCTGTGGTGTCTGTGACGGCTGTGACGGCTGTGGTGGCTGTGACGGCTGTGACGGCTGTGACGGCTGTGACGGCTGTGACGGCTGTGACGGCTGTGACGGCTGTGACGGCTGTGAAGGTTGTGACGGATGTGACGGATGTGACGGTTGTGACGGTTGTGACAGCTGTGACAGCTGTGACGGCTGTGACGGCTGTGGTGGCTGTGACGGCTGTGACGGCTGTGACGACTGTGACGGTTGTGACGGCTGTGGCGGCTGTGGCGACTTTGGCAGCTGTAACGGCTGAAGAATCTGTGGTAGTTGTTACCGGTGTGGCTCAGGCCTCAGTCACAGTGACGGAGAACAGTACGGTGTTTGATAATGATGTCCGTTGTTTTTCTTAAAGGCGACGGTTCATTCAAGGGTAGCCACCGCCAACTGACCACCAAATACTGCCAATCGTTCAGGAGATCTCACGACGGCTGCAGGCGTACGATCCCTAATCTGACCAGGTATAAACTCGCCTCTGTACAGCTTTCGTATAACTTTGGAAACCCTGCCTCACGAACCCTGCCTCAAACGAAACGCTGCCTCACGAAACGCATGCGAGATGCTCAGAAAATGACCCATCATTGCTTATAATAGCAGACACTTCAGCTTCAGAAGCACAGTAGCTTCAGCAGCGGTGAGAGCGGCCGAAGGACGCACCAGTCTCTTCATACTCCACTGGTCGAAAGTGGCGCTATTGATCTCCGATCTGGTCCGGCGGCCAGTCGACCGGTCGCACACGCTGCTATCGGTATCGGTTCTGCGTGATTGCAGCCGTGTGTGTATGTGCGGTCATTATGCCATCTGACGGAGCGGCGGACGGCGGACGGCGCGGCCGGCACTCTCTAACAGGCGCTCATTTGACGGCGCACCCGGCCGCGGCGGCTGGCCTGCTTTCCGTCCGCGCGGTGTGCTGCGTGTGTCCTCGGTAGAGCGTTGGACTCGGAATCCAAGGGTTCCGGGTTCGAGTCTGGCTACTGGCGCAGGTCATTCGGTTCCCCGCTTGGAAGGGGATGGTTCCCCTCCCCACCCGCGGAGGCATATGGCTATAGGCCGGACTACGGGGTGGTCGAGACCCCCCCAACAAAAAAAAAAAAAAACGTGTGTCCTCTCCCACGCTGGTCGCCGAGTCCTGATCTGGGCCGAGCTGGCCGAACTGGCCGAGCTCCGGTGGTAACTGGGTAACTGGAGACGGCGTGCGGGTGCAGGCAGGATCTGCTGGTGGACACGAGCGTTACCGGGGTTACCGGGGTATGGTCTGTACAGGGGCGCAGCCAGGGGGGGACAAGGGGGGCAATTGCCCCCCCCCCTTACGGGTCACAGGGGGCCTCGCCGAGATTGGCCCAGATACCATTTGCATTAGCTAAATGCTTTCAAAAAGTCACAGAGGAACCCTCAAACCAGGCAAGGGTCACTCTGGTGCATGTCAAGGGCCCTCTGAGACACTGAAGGGCTTTCGAAGCCGGCCCAGGGGGCCTCTTGGGCATGTCCAGGGGCCCATTGAGCCCACCGATGGGCACAAAAAAACTGTCCAGGGGTCTTTCGAGCATGTCCAGGGGCCCCATTGAGGCCACTTAAGGGCGCAAAAAACATGCCCAGGGATTTTTTTTAGCATGCCCTGGGCCCATTGAGCCCATTCAGGGGCCCTCAAAACCAGCCCAGGGGCCTATAGAGCATGTCCACTTGTCCAGGGGCCAATTGAGCCCACCTACGGCCTAACAAACCTGCCCAGTGACCTCTCGAGCATGTCCATGGGCCCATTGAGTATGTTCAGGGGTCTCTTGAAACTGCCCAGGGGCCCATTATAGTTTTCCCAGAGGCCCATCGAGTCTGTTCAGGGCCTCTCGAACCTGCCCAGGGGCCATTAGAGCCTGCCCAGAGGCCTCTCGAGCTTGCCCAGGGGCCCATTGAGTCAGCTCAAGGGCCTCTTGAACCTGCCTAGGGGCCATTAGAGTCTGTTCAGGGGCCTCTCGAGCTTTTCCAATGAATCCATAGATCCTGTTCAGGGGCCTCTCGAACCTGCCCAGGGGTTATTAGAGTCTGAGCAGGGGCCTTTCGGCTTGCCAAGGGGCCCCCCACCTTTTGCGGGAAAAATAAAAATTTATCGTAAAAATTGCCTTTGCAGTGCAGTCAAAATCCTCCTATCTAGTGTCAAAAACTGGAAAATTTCGCGCCGCTTCGCGGCATGACATAAGTTTCGCAATTCCTTATACAAATTTGAAAAATGGGAAAAACAATGTCATTAAGTGTCTGGCAGAGGCTCTCCTTGGCAGGAATTGCTGGCCCCAGTGCCCATTCCCTTCATAAAATATTCACTTTTAAGTTTCAAGCAGGCTACATGTTTAGCTAGTTTGCCGAGTTCCGAAAAAAAGCGACGCGAACGCAAAGACGAGGAGATCGGCACCCGGAAGCTGCTCCAGCGGTGCGCACAATTTGCTGGACCGAAGAGCTAATAGTGGAGACAGGCCAGGACCATCTCATCAAGCCATCTCACCTCACGGTCTGGTTCCAATATTAACATTTCGTTTTCCAGGACGTAAAATTAACTTTTTCACGCCGCTTCGCGGCGTCACATCGGTAGTCATCGTCATGACGAAGCCATAGTCATCATCAACGGTTCTTCGTAACGCTGAATTGAATGAATAGCATTTTTAGCTTATTATTCGAGTTACAAGGCACAGCGTCTATATTTCTGGGTTTTATCAGGCAAAACCGTAAAATTTCGGGCCGCTTCGCGGCGCTAACTAACAAGTACATACCTTATACCTCCTACTATAACATGAAAATCTACATAAAAAAATGCTACAAACGCTTAAATACACGTATCAACAGAGCGTGCAGAAGAGCAACACCCTTCCTGGACACCTGCCAGCTCACCGGCCTTAGACAGCACGTTCACCAGTCTACCCGAGGAAACAACGTGCTCGACCTGGTCCTCTCAACGGAAGGAATTGGGGTGGAGGCCACCGTTCAAGACGGCCTGATCCCCTCCGACCACAGCGAGGTGTTCTGCAACATACAGGCGTCGTACCCAGCCGTGCAGCTAGCCACCAGGACCACTGCCCTGAACTATAAGATAGCGGACTGGGACGGCTTGAGGCAGTCGCTGCGACTGCTGCCCTGGGGTGACCTGTTGAACGACCCTGTGTCAACGTGAACGTGGACCTCTTCTACTCCCTCCTGGAGGCTGGGATCAGGGACTCGATACCCACGGTGACGCTCCGCCGCAGACACCCACCCTGGTTCGACGGCGAGCTGCGGGCGGCCCTGACCAGCAAGGAGGCAGCGTTCCGCAGAAAGAAGAGGAACCCCACCCCGGATTCAGAGAGTGACTTTCGTGAAAAACGCCGCTTTTTCAAATCGATGTCGTGTCAAAAATTCAGTGAATGTTTGAAGCGACTAGTGAGCGATTTTAAAGATAATCCGAAGCGGTTCTGGGCTTATGTCAAGTGTCTCAAAGCAAACAAGAAGACATCCCCTGTGCTTGTCCATGATAACATTACCGCTACCACTGACACGGAGCGTGCAGACTTGTTAAACCGTACGTTTGCGACTAAGTTCACGCTACCATGTACGGGCCCTTTACCAGTCGCACCGGAGTTTGAACTGCCGCCGCTGTTGGAGCTCAGTGTATCAGAGGGCGCTGTCTTACGTGTTCTGGAAGCCATCGAAATTAACAAAGCGTGCGGACCAGATGGCATCAGCGCTCGCATAGTTCGCGAATGTGCACCTGAGCTGGCTATTCCGCTCACTGTGCTCTGCAGACAGTCGTTATCGCAAGGAATCTTCCCGAACAAGTGGAAGGAGGCCAATATTGTACCCATTCATAAAAAAGGATCCACCAAATTAGCGGTTAACTATCGTTCAATTTCACTCCTGCCTCTATTCGGGAAGGTTCTAGAGAGAATCGTCTGTGAGACCCTTTACGCTCATGTCCGCACTGCTCTGTCAGAGGAACAGCATGGTTTTATTCCTCATCGCTCCTGTCAAACTAACTTGTCTTCCATTGTACGCGCTGGATGGCAGGCCATTTCAAATGGCACCCAGCTCGACTGTATTTACACGGACTTTTCTGCTGCTTTCCAAAGTGTCGACCACCGTTTCTTGCTGCACAAACTGCAGCAACCGTACAGTATCACTGGGACCGCCCTTGCATTGATCGCTTCTTTTTTATACGACCGTCAGCAGCGTGTGGTGCTTAATGGCCAAATGTCCTCTTGGATCCCGGTGACGTCTGGTACGCCAGAAGGCAGTCTGTTGTCGCCTCTTCTGTTTCTTTTATTTATCAATGACTTACCATCGCATGTTCAGTCGGGATGTCTTATGTACGCTGATGATGTTAAGATCCACCGAGAAGTGCGCTCGACCGCAGACGCCGACTTGCTGCATGCTGATCTCGCTCGCCTTGTGAATTGGTCGTCGACTTGGAAACTTAAGCTTAACGCATCCAAGTGCAAGTCATTTACCATTACTCTCAAACGCTTGCCCATTATCAGTCCTTACGCAATAGGTGGAGAGGTTTTAGCACGTGTGACCACGATGCGTGACTTAGGTGTAGTTTTGGATCAGAAGTTGACATTTGAATCGCATATTGACTCCATCGTAAGAAAAGGCAACATGGCACTGGGTCTCATGATTCGATCATTTCAGGCTGGTAGGAAGAGCGCGAAATACCAGTCCGGTGCTATTGTCGCGGCTTACTACGCCAACGTCCGATCTGTACTCGAATACTGCAGTGTGGTGTGGAACGGGGCAGCTAAGACCCATACGGATCGCATCGAGCGGATACAACACAAATTCCTTATTCGGCTGACAATGCATTCAGGCGTAAATTCGGAGTCTCTCTCATACAACCGCTTACTTTCAGCACACTCCTTCACCTCTTTGGCTGCCAGACGTACCCAGCATGACCTGGTCTATGTTGCTCGTGTTTTCAAACACAAAATTGACTCCATCTCCTTGCGATCCTGGTTTGGCTTAGCTGTCCCAGCCCGCTCAGTTCGACGTCGAGATTTATTCGCTGTCCCTTTTGCCCGTGTGGAGACTGTCAAAAATGGTCTGTTCTGCAGAATGACGCGAAAGATGAACGAATTCCTACATCAGAATGAACAGAGAGACATTTTTAGAGATTCACTCTACCAAATCCAGATACAAGCCAAGGTTTATGCGAAGAAACTGACGACAGTGGCTTATCCGCTCCACGCGTAGCACTACTTAGTCCATATATTGTGATGTTTTACTTGTTAGACAGCGAGTGAGATCAGTGTATTTATTGTGTGCCTGCATGTGTCTTTGTAGTTATATGTGACTTTACCCGTCAATGGGCCAACCCGTGGGTGATCTGCTGAATAAATAAATAAATAAATAAATATCAAAATGGGGGTACATTTTTCGTCATTTCAGCCGCCCCCACACTCAAAAGCCGACCCCCACCTGTTGTCAGCTAAGATATGTTTTCTCTCCTTTACGTAACAATACAAATTAATAATGCGCTCAGTATAATGCCTACTGAGGGTCCTGGTCCAATCCAGCTCATCAAAAGTAGACGAAGAAAAATTGTTAAAAAGGGGGCCTCACAAAATAAAGTGGCCGAAATCCGTAGAGTTTTTCATATCCAGGGGTATTTTTTTTGGGTGGGGGGCCTCTCCCAGGGGCTTGCCCCCCCCCCTTTCTGAAGGTCTGGCTGCGCCCCTGGCCGTCTGTATTACAGGGGTATGGTCTGTGGGCCAGGCTCGTGCAGTCAGAGTGCTGGCCTGTACCATCCCGAGTGAACTCGATTCTGACTGGTTTGGTTTCACGTCAAAGTTGACCTGCGACAGTTGGTGGGACTCTGGTGCCACGGAGCGTTTTACCCAGGCAACACATGTTGTTGCGATGGCTATGAGAAGGCACAGAGACAATAATCGCCCCGTCGAATCGCACAGAGCTCATGAGATTGCTACGTGGTCAGATGGCGTTTGTTTAGTTTCCCTCGTTCTATTCTCATGTTGCATTGAATGCTGCTGTTGAAACTGGTGTAATTGTTCATTAAACTCGTGAAATTGTTCATTAAACTCGTGAAAGCTATGTCTGTTTTTAAGAGATCGGCGACAGTCGCTTTCAGCCACGTAAGGTTTAGTCTGGTAACATGACATATGAGTGGATGCTTAAAAATAAAAAAAACTAATCAACGAGCAAAATTTCTTCCTGGTCTGGTCTTGCTCTCACTAGCATATATCAACTCCTGGAATGAGGGATTTAACAAAACAATCGACGTTCAATCAAAGTTCTAATGCCGCGGAAACGAGTCTATAGTTGCGTTTGTTGTGCTTTTTATTTGCTCTTTCAACAACAGTAAAAATAATGCCATGCATGCACACGAGCTGCATGTC
>JAXIVJ010011834.1:0-42261 GCA_036785665.1 Chirona hameri | reverse complement strand
ACGTCCTCAGTTTCGTGTCCTCACCACGCACGTCCTTAGTCTCGTGTCCTCACCACGCACGCCCTCACTCTCGTGTCCTCACCACGCACGTCCTCAGTCTCGTGTCCTCACCACGCACGTCGTCAGTCTCGTGTCCCCATCACGCACGTCCTCAGTCTCGTGTCCTCACCACGCACGATCTCAGTCTCGTGTCCTCACCACGCACGTACTCAGTGTCGTGTCCTCACCGCGCACGTCCTCAGTCTAGTGTTCTCACCACGCACGTCCTCAGTTTCGTGTCCTCACCACGCACGTCCTTAGTCTCGTGTCCTCACCACGCACGATCTCAGTATCGTGTCCTCACCACGCACTTCCTCAGTCTCGTGTCCTCACCACGCACGTACTCAGCCTTGTGTCCTCACCACGCACGATCTCAGTATCGTGTCCTCACCACGCACTTCCTCAGTCTCGTGTCCTCACCACGCACGTCCTCATTTTCGTGTCCTCACCACCCACGTCCCCAGTCTCGTGTCCTCACCACGCACGCCCTCAGTCTCGTGTCCTCATCCCGCACGTCCTCAGTCTCGTGTCATCATCACGCACGTCCTCAGTCTCGTGTCCTCACCAAGCACGTCCTCAGTCTCGTGTCCTCACCACGCACTTCCTCAGTATCGTGTCCTCACCACGTACGTCCTCAGTCTCGTGTCCTCGCCACGCACTTCCTCAGTATCGTTGTGTCCTCACCACGCACGTCCTCAGTCTCGTGTCTTCACCACGCTCGTCCTCAGTATCGTGTCCTCCTCACGCACGTCCTCAGTCTCGTGTCCTCACCACGCACGTCCTCAGTATCGTGTCCTCACCAAGTACGTCCTCAGTCTCGTGTCCTCGCCACGCACTTCCTCAGTATCGTGGTGTCCTCATCACGCACGTCCTCAGTCTCGTGTCCTCACCACGCTCGTCCTCAGTCTCGTGTCCTCCCCACGCACGTCCTCAGTCTCGTGTCCTCACCACGCACGTCCTCAGTCTCGTGTCCTCACCACGCACGCCCTCAGTCTCGTGTCCTCATCCCTCACGTCCTCAGTCTCGTGTCCTCATCACGCACGTCCTCAGTCTCGTGTCCTCACCACGCACGTCCTCAGTCTCGTGTCCTCACCACGCACTTCCTCAGTATCGTGTCCTCACCACGCACGTCCTCAGTCTCGTGTCCTCACCACGCACTTCCTCAGTATCGTGGTGTCCTCACCACGCACGTCCTCAGTTTCGTGTCCTCACCACGCTCGTCCTCAGTCTCGTGGCCTCCCCACGCACGTCCTCAGTCTCGTGTCCTCACCTCGCACTTCCTCAGTCTCGTGTCCTCACCACGCCCTACTCAGTGTCGTGTCCTCACCACGCACGTCCTCAGTTTAGTGTCCTCACCACGCACGTCCTCAGTCTTGTGTCCTCACCACGCACGATCTCAGTATCGTGTCCTCACCACGCACTTCCTCAGTCTCGTGTCCTCACCACGCACGTCCTCAGTTTCGTGTCCTCACCACGCACGTCCTCAGTCTCGTGTCCTCACCAAGCACGCCCTCAGTCTCGTGTCCTCATCCCGCACTTCCTCAGTCTCGTGTCCTCATCCCTCACGTCCTCAGTCTCGTGTCCTCATCACGCACGTCCTCAGTCTTGTGTCCTCACCACGCACGATCTCAGTATCGTGTCCTCACCACGCACTTCCTCAGTCTCGTGTCCTCACCACGCACGTCCTCAGTTTCGTGTCCTCACCACGCACGTCCTCAGTCTCGTGTCCTCACCACGCACGCCCTCAGTCTCGTGTCCTCATCCCGCACTTCCTCAGTCTCGTGTCCTCATCACGCACGTCCTCTGTCTCGTGCCCTCACCACGCACGTCCTCAGTATCGTGTCCTCACCACGCACTTCCTCAGTATCGTGTCCTCACCACCTACGTCCTTAGTCTCGTGTCCTCACCACACACTTCCTCAGTATCGTGGTGTCCTCACCACGCACGTCCTCAGTCTCGTGTCCTCACCACGCACGTCCTCAGTCTCGTGTACTCACCACGCACGTCCTCAGTCTCGTGTCCTCACCACGCATGTCCTCAGTCTCGTTTCCTCACCACGCACGTCATCAGTCTCGTGTCCTCACCACGGACGTCCTCAGTATCGTGTCCTCACCACGCACGTCCTCAGTTTCGTGTCCTCACCACGCACGTCCTCAGTCTCGTGTCCTCACCACGCACGCCCTCAGTCTCGTGTCCTCATCCCGCACGTCCTCATCACGCACGTCCTCAGTCTCGTTTCCTCACCACGCACTTCCTCAGTATCGTGTCCTCACCACGTACGTCCTCAGTCTCGTGTCCTCACCACGCACTTCCTCAGTATCGTGGTGTCCTCACCACGCACGTCCTCAGTCTCGTGTCCTCACCACGCTCGTCCTCAGTCTCGTGTCCTCCCCACGCACTTCCTCAGTCTCGTGTCCTCACCACGCACGTCCTCAGTCTCGTGTCTTCACCACACACGTCCTCAGTCTAGTGTCCTCACCACGCACGTCCTCAGTTTTGTGTCCTCACCATGCACGATCTCAGTATTGTGTCCTCACCACGTACTTCCTCAGTCTCGTGTCCTTACCACGCACGTCCTCAGTTTCGTGTCTTCACCACGCACGTCCTCAGTCTCGTGTCCTCACCACGCACGCCCTCAGTCTCGTGCCCTCATCCCGCACGTCCTCAGTCTCGTGTCCTCATCACGCACGTCCTCAGTCTCGTGTCCTCACCACGCACGTCCTCAGTCTCGTGTCCTCACCACGCACTTCCTCAGTTTCGTGTCCTCACCACGTACGTCCTCAGTCTCGTGTCCTCACCACGCACTTCCTCAGTATCGTGGTATCCTCACCACGCACGTCCTCAGTCTCGTGTCCTCACCACGCTCATCCTCAGTCTCGTGTCCTCCCCACGCACGTCCTCAGTCTCGTGTCCTCACCACGCACGTCCTCAGTATCGTGTCCTCACCACGTACGTCCTCAGTCTCGTGTCCTCACCACGCACGATCTCAGTATCGTGTCTTCACCACGCACTGCCTCAGTCTCGTGTCCTCACCACGCACGTCCTCAGTTTCGTGTCTTCACCACGCACGTCCTCATTCTCATGTCCTCACCACGCACGCCCTCAGTCTCGTGCCCTCATCCCGCACGTCCTCAGTCTCGTGTCCTCATCACGCACGTCCTCAGTCTCGTGTCCTCACCACGCACGTCCTCAGTCTCGTGTCCTCACCACGCACGTCCTCAGTATCGTGTCCTCACCACGCACGTCCTCAGTCCCGTGTCCTCACCACGCACGATCTCAGTACCGTGTCCTCACCACGCACTTCCTCAGTCTCGTGTCCTCACCACGCACGTACTCAGTCTTGTGTCCTCACCACGCACAATCTCAGTATCGTGTCCTCACCACGCACTTCCTCAGTCTCGTGTCCTCACCACGCACGTCCTCAGTCTCGTGTCCTCACCACGCACGTCCTCAGTCTCGTGTCCTCACCGCGCACGCCCTCAGTCTCGTGTCCTCATCCCGCACGTCCTCAGTCTCGTGTCCTCATCACTCACGTCCTCAGTCTCTTGTCCTCACCACGCACGTCCTCAGTCTCGTGTCATCATCACGCACGTCCTCAGTCTCGTGTCCTCACCAAGCACGTCCTCAGTCTCGTGTCCTCACCACGCACTTCCTCAGTATCGTGTCCTCACCACGTACGTCCTCAGTCTCGTGTCCTCGCCACGCACTTCCTCAGTATCGTTGTGTCCTCACCACGCACGTCCTCAGTCTCGTGTCCTCACCACGCTCGTCCTCAGTATCGTGTCCTCCTCACGCACGTCCTCAGTCTCGTGTCCTCACCACGCATGTCCTCAGTATCGTGTCCTCACCACGTACGTCCTCAGTCTCGTGTCCTCACCACGCACTTCCTCAGTATCGTGGTGTCCTCATCACGCACGTCCTCAGTCTCGTGTCCTCACCACGCTCGTCCTCAGTCTCGTGTCCTCCCCACGCACGTCCTCAGTCTCGTGTCCTCACCACGCACGTCCTCAGTCTCGTGTCCTCACCACGCACGCCCTCAGTCTCGTGTCCTCATCCCTCACGTCCTCAGTCTCGTGTCCTCATCACGCACGTCCTCAGTCTCGTGTCCTCACCACGCACGTCCTCAGTCTCGTGTCCTCACCACGCACTTCCTCAGTATCGTGTCCTCACCACGCACGTCCTCAGTCTCGTGTCCTCACCACGCACTTCCTCAGTATCGTGGTGTCCTCACCACGCACGTCCTCAGTTTCGTGTCCTCACCACGCTCGTCCTCAGTCTCGTGGCCTCCCCACGCACGTCCTCAGTCTCGTGTCCTCACCTCGCACTTCCTCAGTCTCGTGTCCTCACCACGCCCTACTCAGTGTCGTGTCCTCACCACGCACGTCCTCAGTTTAGTGTCCTCACCACGCACGTCCTCAGTCTTGTGTCCTCACCACGTACGTCCTCAGTCTCGTGTCCTCACCACGCACTTCCTCAGTATCGTGGTATCCTCACCACGCACGTCCTCAGTCTCGTGTCCTCACCACGCTCGTCCTCAGTCTCGTGTCCTCCCCACGCACGTCCTCAGTCTCGTGTCCTCACCACGCACGTCCTCAGTATCGTGTCCTCACCACGTACGTCCTCAGTCTCGTGTCCTCACCACGCACGATCTCAGTATCGTGTCCTCACCACGCACTGCCTCAGTCTCGTGTCCTCACCACGCACGTCCTCAGTTTCGTGTCTTCACCACGCACGTCCTCATTCTCATGTCTTCACCACGCACGCCCTCAGTCTCGTGCCCTCATCCCGCACGTCCTCAGTCTCGTGTCCTCATCACGCACGTCCTCAGTCTCGTGTCCTCACCACGCACGTCCTCAGTCTCGTGTCCTCACCACGCACGTCCTCAGTCTCGTGTCCTCACCACGCACGTCCTCAGTCCCGTGTCCTCACCACGCACGATCTCAGTATCGTGTCCTCACCACGCACTTCCTCAGTCTCGTGTCCTCACCACGCACGTACTCAGTCTTGTGTCCTCACCACGCACGATATCAGTATCGTGTCCTCACCACGCACTTCCTCAGTCTCGTGTCCTCACCACGCACGTCCTCAGTTTCGTGTCCTCACCACGCACGTCCTCAGTCTCGTGTCCTCACCGCGCACGCCCTCAGTCTCGTGTCCTCATCCTGCACGTCCTCAGTCTCGTGTCCTCATCACTCACGTCCTCAGTCTCGTGTCCTCACCACGTACGTCCTCAGTCTCGTGTCATCATCACGCACGTCCTCAGTCTCGTGTCCTCACCAAGCACGTCCTCAGTCTCGTGTCCTCACCACGCACTTCCTCAGTATCGTGTCCTCACCACGTACGTCCTCAGTCTCGTGTCCTCGCCACGCACTTCCTCAGTATCGTTGTGTCCTCACCACGCACGTCCTCAGTCTCGTGTCCTCACCACGCTCGTCCTCAGTATCGTGTCCTCCTCACGCACGTCCTCAGTCTCGTGTCCTCACCACGCACGTCCTCAGTATCGTGTCCTCACCACGTACGTCCTCAGTCTCGTGTCCTCACCACGCACTTCCTCAGTATCGTGGTGTCCTCATCACGCACGTCCTCAGTCTCGTGTCCTCACCACGCTCGTCCTCAGTCTCGTGTCCTCCCCACGCACGTCCTCAGTCTCGTGTCCTCACCACGCACGTCCTTAGTCTCGTGTCCTCACCACGCACGCCCTCAGTCTCGTGTCCTCATCCCTCACGTCCTCAGTCTCGTGTCCTCATCACGCACGTCCTCAGTCTCGTGTCCTCACCACGCACGTCCTCAGTCTCGTGTCCTCACCACGCACTTCCTCAGTATCGTGTCCTCACCACGCACGTCCTCAGTCTCGTGTCCTCACCACGCACTTCCTCAGTATCGTGGTGTCCTCACCACGCACGTCCTCAGTTTCGTGTCCTCACCACGCTCGTCCTCAGTCTCGTGGCCTCCCCACGCACGTCCTCAGTCTCGTGTCCTCACCTCGCACTTCCTCAGTCTCGTGTCCTCACCACGCCCTACTCTGTGTCGTGTCCTCACCACGCACGTCCTCAGTTTAGTGTCCTCACCACGCACGTCCTCAGTCTTATGTCCTCACCACGCACGATCTCAGTATCGTGTCCTCACCACGTACTTCCTCAGTCTCGTGTCCGCACCACGCACGTCCTCAGTTTCGTGTCCTCACCACGCACGTCCTCAGTCTCGTGTCCTCACCACGCACGCCCTTAGTCTCGTGTCCTCATCCCGCACGTCCTCAGTCTCGTGTCCTTATCACGCACGTCCTCTGTCTCGTGCCCTCACCACGCACGTCCTCAGTATCGTGTCCTCACCACGCACTTCCTCAGTATCGTGTCCCCACCACCTACGTCCTCAGTCTCGTGTCCTCACCACGCACTTCCTCAGTATCGTGGTGTCCTCACCACGCACGTCCTCAGTCTCGTGTCCTCACCACGCACGTCCTCAGTCTCGTGTACTCACCACGCACGTCCTCAGTCTCGTGTCCTCACCACGCACGTCCTCAGTCTCGTTTCCTCACCACGCACGTCCTCAGTCTCGTGTCCTCACCACGGACGTCCTCAGTATCGTGTCCTCACCACGCACGTCCTCAGTTTCGTGT
This sequence comes from Chirona hameri, assembly GCA_036785665.1. Lineage (NCBI taxonomy): Eukaryota > Metazoa > Arthropoda > Thecostraca > Balanomorpha > Balanidae > Chirona > Chirona hameri. Next base: position 35,606 of record JAXIVJ010011834.1, on the reverse strand, counting down.
CCTCACCACGCACGTCCTCAGTCTCGTGTCCTCACCACGCACGCCCTCAGTCTCGTGTCCTCATCCCGCACGTCCTCATCACGCACGTCCTCAGTCTCGTGTCCTCACCACGCACTTCCTCGGTATCGTGTCCTCACCACGTACGTCCTCAGTCTCGTGTCCTCACCACGCACTTCTTCCGTATCGTGGTGTCCTCACCACGCACGTCCTCAGTCTCGTGTCCTCACCACGCACTTCCTCAGTATCGTGTCCTCACCACGTACTTCCTCAGTCTCGTGTCCTCACCACGCACTTCCTCAGTATCGTGGTGTCCTCACCTCGCACGTCCTCAGTCTCGTGTCCTCACCACGCACGTCCTCAGTCTCGTGTACTCACCACGCACGTCCTCAGTCTCGTGTCCTCACCACGCACGTCCTCAGTGTCGTGTCCTCACCACGCACGTCCTCAGTCTCGTGTCCTCACCACGCACGTCCTCAGTCTCGTGTCCTCATCACGCACGTCCTCAGTCTCGTGTCCTCACCACGCACTTTTTCAGTCTCGTGTCCTCACCACGCACTTCCTCAGTCTCGTGTCCTCACCACGCACGTCCTCAGTCTCGTGTCCTCACCACACACGTCCTTAGTCTCGTGTCCTCACCACGCACGTACTCAGTCTCGTGTTCTCACCACGCACGTCCTCAGTCTCGTGTCCTCACCACGCACGTCCTCAGTCTCGTGTCCTCACCACGCAAGTCCTCAGTCTCGTGTCCTCACCACGCACGTCATCAGTATCGTGTCCTCACCACGCACGTCCTCAGTCTCGTCTCCTCACCACGCACGTCCTTAGTCTCGTGTCCTCACCACGCACGTCCTCAGTCTCGTGTCCTCACCACGCACGTCGTCAGTATCGTGTCCTCACCACGCACGTCCTCAGTATCGTGTCCTCACCACGCACGTCCCCAGTCTCGTGTCCTCACCACGCACGTCCTCAGTATCGTGTCCTCACCACGCACGTCCTCAGTCTCGTGTCCTTACCACGCACGTCCTCAGTCTCGTGTCCTCACCACGCACGTCCTCAGTCTCGTGTCCTCACAACGCACATCCTCAGTCTCGTGTCCACACCACGCACGATCTCAATCTCGTGTCCTCACCACGCACTTCCTCAGTCTCGTGTCCTCACCACGCACGTACTCAGTCTCGTGTCCTCACACCGCACGTCCTCAGTCTAGTGTCCTCACCACGCACGTACTGAGTCTCGTGTCCTCACCGCGCACGTCCTCAGTCTAGTGTCCTCACCACGCACGTCCTCAGTATTGTGTCCTCACCACGCACGATCTCAGTATCGTGTCCTCACCACGCACTTCCTCAGTCTCGTGTCCTCACCACGCACGTCCTCAGTTTCGTGTCCTCACCACGCACGTCCTCAGTATCGTGTCCTCACCACGCAAGCCCTCAGTCTCGTGTCCTCATCCCGCACGTCCTTAGTCTTGTGTCCTCATCACGCACCTCCTCAGTCTCGTGTCCTCACCAAGCACGTCCTCAGTCTCGTGTCCTCACCACGCACTTCCTCAGTATCGTGTCCTCACCACGTACGTCCTCAGTCTCGTGTCCTCACCACGCACTTCCTCAGTATCGTGGTGTCCTCACCACGCACGTCCTCAGTCTCGTGTCCTCACCACGCTCGTCCTCAGTATCGTGTCCTCCTCACGCACGTCCTCAGTTTCGTGTCCTCACCACGCACGTTCTCAGTATCGTGTCCTTACCACGTATGTCCTCAGTCTCGTGTCCTCACCACGCTCGTCCTCAGTCTCGTGTCCTCCCCACGCACGTCCTCAGTCTCGTGTCCTCACCACGCACGTCCTCAGTCTCGTGTCTTCACAACGCACGCCCTCAGTCTCGTGTCCTCATCCCGCACGTCCTCAGTCTCGTGTCCTCATCCCGCACGTCCTCAGTCTCGTGTCCTCACCATGATCGTCCTCAATCTCGTGTCCTCCCCACGCACGTCCTCAGTTTCGTGTCCTCACCACGCACGTCCTCAGTCTCGTGTCCTCACCACGCACGATCTCAGTCTCGTGTCCTCACCACGCACTTCCTCAGTATCGTGTCCTCACCACGCCCTACTCAGTCTCGTGTCCTCACCACGCACGTCCTCAGTTTAGTGTCCTCACCACGCACGTCCTCAGTCTTGCGTCCTCACCACGCACGATCTCAGTATCGTGTCCTCACCACGCACTTCCTCGGTCTCGTGTCCTCACCACGCACGTCCTCAGTTTCGTGTCCTCCCCACGCACGTCCTCAGTCTCGTGTCCTCACCACGCACGCCCTCGGTATCGTGTCCTCATCACGCACGTCCTCAGTCTCGTGTCCTCATTACGCACGTCGTCAGTATCGTGTCCTCACCACGCACGTCCTCAGTATCGTGTCCTCACCACGCACGTACTCAGTCTCGTGTCCTCACCGCGCACGTCCTCAGTCTAGTGTCCTCACCACGCACGTCCTCAGTATTGTGTCCTTACCACGCACGATCTCAGTATCGTGTCCTCACCACGCACTTCCTCAGTCTCGTGTCCTCACCACGCATGTCCTCAGTTTCGTGTCCTCACCACGCACGTCCTCATTCTCGTGTCCTCACCACGCACGCCCTCAGTCTCGTGTCCTCATCCCGCACGTCATCAGTCTCGTGTCCTCATCACGCACGTCCTCAGTCTCGTGTCCTCACCACGCACGTCCTCAGTCTCGTGTCCTCACCACGCACGTCCTCAGTCTCGTGTCCTCACCACGCACGTCCTCAGTCTCGTGTTCTCACCACGCACGTCCTCAGTATCGTGTCCTCACCACGCACGTCCTCAGTCTCGTGTCATCACCAAGCACGTTCTCAGTCTCGTGTCCTCACCACGCACGTCCTCAGTATCGTGTCCTCACCACGCACGTCCTCAGTCTCGTGTCCTCACCACGTACGTCCTCAGTTTCGTGTCCTCACCACGCACGTCCTCAGTCTCGTGTCCTCACCACGCACGCACTCAGTCTCGTTTCCTCATCCCGCTCGTCCTCAGTCTCGTGTCCTCATCACGCACGTCCTCAGTCTCGTGTCCTCACCACGCACTTCCTCAGTATCGTGGTGTCCTCACCACGCACGTCCTCAGTCTCGTGTCCTCACCACGCTCGTCCTCAGTAGCGTGTCCTCCCCCGCACGTCCTCAGTCTAGTGTCCTCACTACGCACGTCCTCAGTCTCGTGTCCTCACCATGCACGATCTCAGTATCGTGTCCTCACCACGCACGTACTCAGTCTCGTGTCCTCACCACGCACGTCCTCAGTCTAGTGTCCTCACCACGCACGTCCTCAGTATTGTGTCCTCACCACGCACGATCTCAGTATCGTGTCCTCACCACGCACTTCCTCAGTCTCGTGTCCTCACCACGCACGTCCTCAGGCTCGTGTCCTCACCACGCACGTCCTCAGTCTCGTGTCCTCACCACGCACTTCCTCAGTCTCGTGTCCTCACCACGCACTTCCTCAGTCTCGTGTCCTCACCACGCACGTCCTCAGTATCGTGTCTTCACCACGCACGTCCTCAGTCTCGTGTCCTCACCACGCACGTCCTCAGTATCGTGTCTTCACCACGCACGTCCTCAGTCTCGTGTCCTCACCACGCACGTCCTCAGTATCTTGTCCGCACCACTCACGTCCTCAGTCTCGTGTCCTCACCACGCACGTCCTCAGTCTCGTGTCCTCACCACGCACGCCCTCAGTCTCGTGTCCTCACCACGCACGTCCTCAGTATCGTGTCCTCACCACGCACGTCATCAGTATCGTGTCCTCACCACGCACGTCCTCAGTCTCGTGTCCTCACCACGCACTTCCTCAGTATCGGGTCCTCACCACGCACGTCCTCAGTCTCGTGTCCTCACCACGCACGTCCTCAGTCTCGTGTCCTCATCACGCACGTCCTCAGTCACGTGTCCTCACCACGCACGATATCAGTCTCGTGTCCTCACCACGCACGTACTCAGTGTCGTGTCCTCACCGCGCACGTCCTCAGTCTAGTGTTCTCACCACGCACGTCCTCAGTCTCGTGTCCTCATCCCGCACGTCCTCAGTCTCGTGTCCTCATCACGCACGTTCTCAGTCTCGTGTCCTCACCACGCACTTCCTCAGTATCGTGGTGTCCTCACCACGCACGTCCTCAGTCTCGTGTCCTCACCACGCTTGTCCTCAGTCTCGTGTCCTCCCCACGCACGTCCTCAGTCTCGTGTCCTCACCACGCACGTCCTCAGTATCGTGTCCTCACCACGCACGATCTCAGTATCGTGTCCTCACCACGCACTTCCTCAGTCTCGTGTCCTCACCACGCACGTACTCAGTCTTGTGTCCTCACCACGCACGATCTCAGTATCGTGTCCTCACCACGCACTTCCTCAGTCTCGTGTCCTCACCACGCACGTCCTCAGTTTCGTGTCCTCACCACGCACGTCCTCAGTCTCGTGTCCTCACCACGCACGCCCTCAGTCTCGTGTCCTCATCCCGCACGTCCTCAGTACCGTGTCCTCATCACGCACGTCCTCAGTCTCGTGTCCTCACCAAGCACGTCCTCAGTCTTGTGTCCTCACCACGCACTTCCTCAGTATCGTGTCCTCACCACGTACGTCCTTAGTCTCGTGTCCTCACCACGCACTTCTTCAGTATCATGGTGTCCTCACCACGCACGTCCTCAGTCTCGTGTCCTCACCACGCTCGTACTCAGTATCGTGTCCTCCTCACGCACGTCCTCAGTATCGTGTCCTCACCACGCACGTCCTCAGTATCGTGTCCTCACCACGTACGTCCTCAGTCTCGTGTCCTCACCACGCACTTCCTCAGTATCTTGGTGTCCTCATCACGCACGTCCTCAGTCTCGTGTCCTCACCACGCTCGTCCTAAGTCTTGTGTCCTCCCCACGCACGTCCTCAGTCTCGTGTCCTCACCACGCACGTCCTCAGTCTCGTGTCCTCACCACGCACGCCCTCAGTCTCGTGTCCTCATCCCGCACGTCCTCAGTATCGTTTCCTCATCACGCACGTCCTCAGTTTAGTGTCCTCACCACGCACGTCCTCAGTCTTGTGTCCTCACCACGCACGTCCTCAGTCTCGTGTCCTCACCACGCACGTCCTCAGTATCGTGTCCTCACCACACACGTCCTCATTTTCGTGTCCTCACCACGCACGTCCTCAGTCTCGTGTCCTCACCACGCACGTCCTCAGTGTCGTGTCCTCACCGCGCACGTCCTAAGTCTAGTGTTCTCACCACGCACGTCCTCAGTTTCGTGTCCTCACCACGCACGTACTCAGTCTCGTGTCCTCACCACGCACGCCCTCAGTCTCGTGTCCTCATCCCGCACGTCCTCAGTCTAGTGTCCTCATCACGCACGTCCTCAGTCTCGTGTCCTCACCACGCACTTCCTCAGTATCGTGGTGTCCTCACCACGCACGTCCTCAGTCTCGTGTCCTCACCACGCTCGTCCTCAGTCTCGTGTCCTCCCCACGCACGTCCTCAGTCTCGTGTCCTCACCACGCACGTCCTCAGTCTCGTGTCCTCACCACGCACGATCTCAGTATCGTGTCCTCACCACGCACTTCCTCAGTCTCGTGTCCTCACCACGCACGTACTCAGTCTCGTGTCCTCACCACGCACGTCCTCAGTCTAGTGTCCTCACCACGCACGTCCTCAGTCTTGTGTCCTCACCACGCACGATCTCGGTATCGTGTCCTCACCACGCACTTCCTCAGTCTCGTGTCCTCACCACGCACGTCCTCAGTTTCGTGTCCTCACCACGCACTTCCTCAGTCTCGTGTCCTCACCACGCACGTCCTCAGTTTCGTGTCCTCACCACGCACGTCCTCAGTCTCATGTCCTCACCACGCACGCCCTCAGTCTCGTGTCCTCATCCCGCACGTCCTCAGACTCGTGTCCTCATCACGCACGTCCTCAGTCTCGTGTCCTCACCAAGCACGTCCTCAGTATCGTGTCCTCACCACGCACTTCCTCAGTATCGTGCCCTCACCACGTACGTCCTCAGTCTTGTGTCCTCACCACGCACTTCCTCAGTATCGTGGTGTCCTCACCACGCACGTCCTCAGTATCGTGTCCTCACCACGCTCGTCCTCAGTATCGTGTCCTCATCACGCACGTCCTCAGTCTCGTGTCCTCACCACGCACGTCCTCAGTATCGTGGTCTCACCACGTATGTCCTCAGTCTCGTGTCCTCACCACGCACTTCCTCAGTATCGTGGTGTCCTCATCACGAACGTCCTCAGTCTCGTGTCCTCACCACGCTCGTCCTCAGTCTCGTGTCCTCCCCACGCACGTCATCAGTCTCGTGTCCTCACAACGCACGTCCTCAGTCTCGTGTCCTCACCACGCACGCCCTCAGTCTCGTGTCCTGATCTTGCACGTCCTCAGTTTCGTGTCCTCACCACACTCGTCCTCAGTCTCGTGGCCTCCCCACGCACGTCCTCAGTCTCGTGTCCTCACCACACACGTCCTCAGTCTCGTGTCCTCACCACGCACGATCTCAGTCTCGTGTCCTCACCACGCACTTCCTCAGTCTCGTGTCCTCACTTCGCCCTACTCAGTCTCGTGTCCTCACCACGCACGTTCTCAGTTTAGTGTACTCACCACGCACGTCCTCAGTCTTGTGTCCTCACCACGCACGATCTCAGTATCGTGTCCTCACCACGCACTTCCTCAGTCTCGTGTCTTCACCACGCACGTCCTCAGTTTCGTGTCCTCACCACGCACGTCCTCAGTCTCGTGTCCTCACCACGCACGCCCTCAGTCTCGTGTCCTCATCCCGCACGTCCTCAGTATCGTGTCCTCATCACGCACGTCCTCAGTCTCGTGTCCTCACCACGCACGTCCTCAGTCTCGTGTCCTCACCACGTACGTACTCAGTCTCGTGTCCTCACCGCGCACGTCCTCAGTCTAGTGTCCTCACCACGCACGTCCTCAGTATTGTGTCCTCACCACGCACGATCTCAGTATCGTGTCCTCACCACGCACTTCCTCATTCTCGTGTCCTCACCACGCACGCCCTCAGTCTCGTGTCCTCATCCCGCACGTCGTCAGTCTCGTGTCCTCATCACGCACGTCCTCAGTCTCGTGTCCTCACCACGCACGTCCTCAGTCTCGTGTCCTCACCAAGCACGTCCTCAGTCTCGTGTCCTCACCACGCACGTCTTCAGTCTCGTGTCCTCACCACGCACGTCCTCAGTATCGTGTCCTCACCACGCACGTCCTCAGTATCGTGTCCTCACCACGCACGTCCTCAGTCTCGTGTCCTCACCAAGCACGTTCTCAGTCTCGTGTCCTCACCACGCACGTCCTCAGTATCGTGTCCTCACCACGCACGTCCTCAGTCTCGTGTCCTCACCACGCACGTCCTCAGTTTCGTGTCCTCACCACGCACGTCCTCAGTCTCGTGTCCTCACCACGCACGCTCTCAGTCTCGTGTCCTCATCCCGCTCGTCCTCAGTCTCGTGTCCTCATCACGCACGTCCTCAGTCTCGTGTCCTCACCACGCACTTCCTCAGTATCGCGGTGTCCTCACCACGCACGTCCTCAGTCTCGTGTCCTCACCACGCTCGTCCTCAGTCTCGTGTCCTCCCCACGCACGTCCTCAGTCTAGTGTCCTCACTACGCACTTCCTCGGTCTCGTGTCCTCACCACGCACGATCTCAGTATCGTGTCCTCACCACGCACTTACTCAGTCTCGTGTCCTCACCACGCAAGTCCTCAGTCTAGTGTCCTCACCACGCACGTCCTCAGTCTTGTGTCCTCACCACGCACGATCTCAGTATCGTGTCCTCACCACGCACTTCCTCAGTCTTGTGTCCTCACCACGCACGTCCTCAGTCTCGTGTCCTCACCACGCATGTCCTCAGTCTCGTGTCCTCACCACGCACTTCCTCAGTCTCGTGTCCTCACCACGCACTTCCTCAGTCTCGTGTCTTCACCACGCACGTCCTCAGTTTCGTGTCCTCACCACGCACGTCCTCAGTCTCGTGTCCTCACCACGCACGTACTCAGTGTCGTGTCCTCACCGCGCACGTCCTCAGTCTAGTGTTCTCACCACGCACGTCCTCAGTTTCGTGTCCTCACCACGCACGTCCTTAGTCTCGTGTCCTCACCACGCACGCCCTCAGTCTCGTGTCCTCATCTCGCACGTCCTCAGTCTCGTGTCCTCATCACGCACGTTCTCAGTCTCGTGTCCTCACCACGCACTTCCTCAGTATCGTGGTGTCCTCACCACGCACGTCCTCAGTCTCGTGTCCTCACCACGCTCGTCCTCAATCTCGTGTCCTCCCCACGCACGTCCTCAGTCTCGTGTCCTCACCACGCACGTCCTCAGTCTCGTGTCCTCACCACGCACGATCTCAGTATCGTGTCCTCACCACGCACTTCCTCAGTTTCGTGTTCTCACCACGCACGTACTCAGTCTTGTGTCCTCACCACGCACGATCTCAGTATCGTGTCCTCACCACGCACTTCCTCGGTATCGTGTCCTCACCACGCACGTCCTCAGTTTCGTGTCCTCACCACGCACGTCCTCAGTCTCGTGTCCTCACCACGCACGCCCTCGGTCTCGTGTCCTCATCACGCACGTCCTCAGTCTCGTGTCCTCATTACGCACGTCCTCAGTCTCGTGTCCTCACCACGCACGTCCTCAGTATCGTGTCCTCACCACGCACGTACTCAGTCTCGTGTCCTCGCCGCGCACGTCCTCAGTCTAGTGTCCTCACCACGCACGTCCTCAGTATTGTGTCCTTACCACGCACGATCTCAGTATCGTGTCCTCACCACGCACTTCCTCAGTCTCGTGTCCTCACCACGCATGTCCTCAGTTTCGTGTCCTCACCACGCACGTCCTCATTCTCGTGTCCTCACCACGCACGCCCTCAGTCTCGTGTCCTCATCCCGCACGTCATCAGTCTCGTGTCCTCATCACGCACGTCCTCAGTCTCGTGTCCTCACCACGCACGTCCTCAGTCTCGTGTCCTCACCACGCACGTCCTCAGTCTCGTGTCCTCACCACGCACGTCCTCAGTCTCGTGTTCTCACCACGCACGTCCTCAGTATCGTGTCCTCACCACGCACGTCCTCAGTCTCGTGTCATCACCAAGCACGTTCTCAGTCTCGTGTCCTCACCACACACGTACTCAGTATCGTGTCCTCACCACGCACGTCCTCAGTCTCGTGTCCTCACCACGTACGTCCTCAGTTTCGTGTCCTCACCACGCACGTCCTCAGTCTCGTGTCCTCACCACGCACGCACTCAGTCTCGTTTCCTCATCCCGCTCGTCCTCAGTCTCGTGTCCTCATCACGCACGTCCTCAGTCTCGTGTCCTCACCACGCACTTCCTCAGTATCGGGGTGTCCTCACCACGCACGTCCTCAGTCTCGTGTCCTCACCACGCTCGTCCTCAGTAGCGTGTCCTCCCCACGCACGTCCTCAGTCTAGTGTCCTCACTACGCACGTCCTCAGTCTCGTGTCCTCACCATGCACGATCTCAGTATCGTGTCCTCACCACGCACGTACTCAGTCTCGTGTCCTCACCACGCACGTCCTCAGTCTAGTGTCCTCACCACGCACGTCCTCAGTATTGTGTCCTCACCACGCACGATCTCAGTATCGTGTCCTCACCACGCACTTCCTCAGTCTCGTGTCCTCACCACGCACGTCCTCAGGCTCGTGTCCTCACCACGCACGTCCTCAGTCTCGTGTCCTCACCACGCACTTCCTCAGTCTCGTGTCCTCACCACGCACTTCCTCAGTCTCGTGTCCTCACCACGCACGTCCTCAGTATCGTGTCTTCACCACGCACGTCCTCAGTCTCGTGTCCTCACCACGCACGTCCTCAGCATCGTGTCTTCACCACGCACGTCCTCAGTCTCGTGTCCTCACCACGCACGTCCTCAGTATCTTGTCCGCACCACGCACGTCCTCAGTCTCGTGTCCTCACCACGCACGTCCTCAGTCTCGTGTCCTCACCACGCACGCCCTCAGTCTCGTGTCCTCACCACGCACGTCCTCAGTATCGTGTCCTCACCACGCACGTCATCAGTATCGTGTCCTCACCACGCACGTCCTCAGTCTCGTGTCCTCACCACGCACTTCCTCAGTATCGGGTCCTCACCACGCACGTCCTCAGTCTCGTGTCCTCACCACGCACGTCCTCAGTCTCGTGTCCTCATCACGCACGTCCTCAGTCACGTGTCCTCACCACGCACGATATCAGTATCGTGTCCTCACCACGCACGTACTCAGTGTCGTGTCCTCACCGCGCACGTCCTCAGTCTAGTGTTCTCACCACGCACGTCCTCAGTCTCGTGTCCTCATCCCGCACGTCCTCAGTCTCGTGTCCTCATCACGCACGTTCTCAGTCTCGTGTCCTCACCACGCACTTCCTCAGTATCGTGGTGTCCTCACCACGCACGTCCTCAGTCTCGTGTCCTCACCACGCTTGTCCTCAGTCTCGTGTCCTCCCCACGCACGTCCTCAGTCTCGTGTCCTCACCACGCACGTCATCAGTATCGTGTCCTCACCACGCACGATCTCAGTATCGTGTCCTCACCACGCACTTCCTCAGTCTCGTGTCCTCACCACGCACGTACTCAGTCTTGTGTCCTCACCACGCACGATCTCAGTATCGTGTCCTCACCACGCACTTCCTCAGTCTCGTGTCCTCACCACGCACGTCCTCAGTTTCGTGTCCTCACCACGCACGTCCTCAGTCTCGTGTCCTCACCACGCACGCCCTCAGTCTCGTGTCCTCATCCCGCACGTCCTCAGTACCGTGTCCTCATCACGCACGTCCTCAGTCTCGTGTCCTCACCAAGCACGTCCTCAGTCTTGTGTCCTCACCACGCACTTCCTCAGTATCGTGTCCTCACCACGTACGTCCTTAGTCTCGTGTCCTCACCACGCACTTCTTCAGTATCATGGTGTCCTCACCACGCACGTCCTCAGTCTCGTGTCCTCACCACGCTCGTACTCAGTATCGTGTCCTCCTCACGCACGTCCTCAGTATCGTGTCCTCACCACGCACGTCCTCAGTATCGTGTCCTCACCACGTACGTCCTCAGTCTCGTGTCCTCACCACGCACTTCCTCAGTATCGTGGTGTCCTCATCACGCACGTCCTCAGTCTCGTGTCCTCACCACGCTCGTCCTAAGTCTCGTGTCCTCCCCACGCACGTCCTCAGTCTCGTGTCCTCACCACGCACGTCCTCAGTCTCGTGTCCTCACCACGCACGCCCTCAGTCTCGTGTCCTCATCCCGCACGTCCTCAGTATCGTTTCCTCATCACGCACGTCCTCAGTTTAGTGTCCTCACCACGCACGTCCTCAGTCTTGTGTCCTCACCACGCACGTCCTCAGTCTCGTGTCCTCACCACGCACGTCCTCAGTATCGTGTCCTCACCACACACGTCCTCATTTTCGTGTCCTCACCACGCACGTCCTCAGTCTTGTGTCCTCACCACGCACGTCCTCAGTGTCGTGTCCTCACCGCGCACGTCCTAAGTCTAGTGTTCTCACCACGCACGTCCTCAGTTTCGTGTCCTCACCACGCACGTACTCAGTCTCGTGTCCTCACCACGCACGCCCTCAGTCTCGTGTCCTCATCCCGCACGTCCTCAGTCTAGTGTCCTCATCACGCACGTCCTCAGTCTCGTGTCCTCACCACGCACTTCCTCAGTATCGTGGTGTCCTCACCACGCACGTCCTCAGTCTCGTGTCCTCACCACGCTCGTCCTCAGTCTCGTGTCCTCCCCACGCACGTCCTCAGTCTCGTGTCCTCACCACGCACGTCCTCAGTCTCGTGTCCTCACCACGCACGATCTCAGTATCGTGTCCTCACCACGCACTTCCTCAGTCTCGTGTCCTCACCACGCACGTACTCAGTCTCGTGTCCTCACCACGCACGTCCTCAGTCTAGTGTCCTCACCACGCGCGTCCTCAGTCTTGCGTCCTCACCACGCACGATCTCAGTATCGTGTCCTCACCACGCACTTCCTCAGTCTCGTGTCCTCACCACGCACGTCCTCAGTTTCGTGTCCTCACCACGCACTTCCTCAGTCTCGTGTCCTCACCACGCACGTCCTCAGTTTCGTGTCCTCACCACGCACGTCCTCAGTCTCATGTCCTCACCACGCACGCCCTCAGTCTCGTGTCCTCATCCCGCACGTCCTCAGTCTCGTGTCCTCATCACGCACGTCCTCAGTCTCGTGTCCTCACCAAGCACGTCCTCAGTATCGTGTCCTCACCACGCACTTCCTCAGTATCGTGCCCTCACCACGTACGTCCTCAGTCTTGTGTCCTCACCACGCACTTCCTCAGTATCGTGGTGTCCTCACCACGCACGTCCTCAGTATCGTGTCCTCACCACGCTCGTCCTCAGTATCGTGTCCTCCTCACGCACGTCCTCAGTCTCGTGTCCTCACCACGCACGTCCTCAGTATCGTGGTCTCACCACGTATGTCCTCAGTCTCGTGTCCTCACCACGCACTTCCTCAGTATCGTGGTGTCCTCATCACGCACGTCCTCAGTCTCGTGTCCTCACCACGCTCGTCCTCAGTCTCGTGTCCTCCCCACGCACGTCATCAGTCTCGTGTCCTCACAACGCACGTCCTCAGTCTCGTGTCCTCACCACGCACGCCCTCAGTCTCGTGTCCTGATCTTGCACGTCCTCAGTTTCGTGTCCTCACCACGCTCGTCCTCAGTCTCGTGGCCTCCCCACGCACGTCCTCAGTCTCGTGTCCTCACCACACACGTCCTCAGTCTCGTGTCCTCACCACGCACGATCTCAGTCTCGTGTCCTCACCACGCACTTCCTCAGTCTCGTGTCCTCACTTCGCCCTACTCAGTCTCGTGTCCTCACCACGCACGTTCTCAGTTTAGTGTACTCACCACGCACGTCCTCAGTCTTGTGTCCTCACCACGCACGATCTCAGTATCGTGTCCTCACCACGCACTTCCTCAGTCTCGTGTCTTCACCACGCACGTCCTCAGTTTCGTGTCCTCACCACGCACGTCCTCAGTCTCGTGTCCTCACCACGCACGCCCTCAGTCTCGTGTCCTCATCCCGCACGTCCTCAGTATCGTGTCCTCATCACGCACGTCCTCAGTCTCGTGTCCTCACCACGCACGTCCTCAGTCTCGTGTCCTCACCACGCACGTACTCAGTCTCGTGTCCTCACCGCGCACGTCCTCAGTCTAGTGTCCTCACCACGCACGTCCTCAGTATTGTGTCCTCACCACGCACGATCTCAGTATCGTGTCCTCACCACGCACTTCCTCATTCTCGTGTCCTCACCACGCACGTCCTCAGTCTCGTGTCCTCATCCCGCACGTCGTCAGTCTCGTGTCCTCATCACGCACGTCCTCAGTCTCGTGTCCTCACCACGCACGTCCTCAGTCTCGTGTCCTCACCAAGCACGTCCTCAGTCTCGTGTCCTCACCACGCACGTCTTCAGTCTCGTGTCCTCACCACGCACGTCCTCAGTATCGTGTCCTCACCACGCACGTCCTCAGTATCGTGTCCTCACCACGCACGTCCTCAGTCTCGTGTCCTCACCAAGCACGTTCTCAGTCTCGTGTCCTCACCACGCACGTCCTCAGTATCGTGTCCTCACCACGCACGTCCTCAGTCTCGTGTCCTCACCACGCACGTCCTCAGTTTCGTGTCCTCACCACGCACGTCCTCAGTCTCGTGTCCTCACCACGCACGCTCTCAGTCTCGTGTCCTCATCCCGCTCGTCCTCAGTCTCGTGTCCTCATCACGCACGTCCTCAGTCTCGTGTCCTCACCACGCACTTCCTCAGTATCGTGGTGTCCTCACCACGCACGTCCTCAGTCTCGTGTCCTCACCACGCTCGTCCTCAGTCTCGTGTCCTCCCCACGCACGTCCTCAGTCTAGTGTCCTCACTACGCACTTCCTCGGTCTCGTGTCCTCACCACGCACGATTTCAGTATCGTGTCCTCACCACGCACTTACTCAGTCTCGTGTCCTCACCACGCAAGTCCTCAGTCTAGTGTCCTCACCACGCACGTCCTCAGTCTTGTGTCCTCACCACGCACGATCTCAGTATCGTGTCCTCACCACGCACTTCCTCAGTCTTGTGTCCTCACCACGCACGTCCTCAGTCTCGTGTCCTCACCACGCATGTCCTCAGTCTCGTGTCCTCACCACGCACTTCCTCAGTCTCGTGTCCTCACCACGCACTTCCTCAGTCTCGTGTCCTCACCACGCACGTCCTCAGTATCGTGTCTTCACCACGCACGTCCTCAGTCTCGTGTCCTCACCGCGCACGTCCTCAGTCTAGTGTTCTCACCACGCACGTCCTCAGTTTCGTGTCCTCGCCACGCACGTCCTTAGTCTCGTGTCCTCACCACGCACGCCCTCACTCTCGTGTCCTCACCACGCACGTCCTCAGTCTCGTGTCCTCACCACGCACGTCGTCAGTCTCGTGTCCCCATCACGCACGTCCTCAGTCTCGTGTCCTCACCACGCACGATCTCAGTCTCGTGTCCTCACCACGCACGTACTCAGTGTCGTGTCCTCACCGCGCACGTCCTCAGTCTAGTGTTCTCACCACGCACGTCCTCAGTTTCGTGTCCTCACCACGCACGTCCTTAGTCTCGTGTCCTCACCACGCACGCCCTCAGTCTCGTGTCCTCATCCCGCACGTCCTCAGTCTCGTGTCCTCATCACGCACGTTCTCAGTCTCGTGTCCTCACCACGCACTTCCTCAGTATCGTGGTGTCCTCACCACGCACGTCCTCAGTCTCGTGTCCTCACCACGCTCGTCCTCAATCTCGTGTCCTCCCCACGCACGTCCTCAGTCTCGTGTCCTCACCACGCACGTCCTCAGTCTCGTGTCCTCACCACGCACGATCTCAGTATCGTGTCCTCACCACGCACTTCCTCAGTCTCGTGTTCTCACCACGCACGTACTCAGTCTTGTGTCCTCACCACGCACGATCTCAGTATCGTGTCCTCACCACGCACTTCCTCAGTCTCGTGTCCTCACCACGCACGTCCTCAGTTTCGTGTCCTCACCACCCACGTCCTCAGTCTCGTGTCCTCACCACGCACGCCCTCAGTCTCGTGTCCTCATCCCGCACGTCCTCAGTCTCGTGTCCTCATCACGCACGTCCTCAGTCTCGTGTCCTCACCAAGCACGTCCTCAGTCTCGTGTCCTCACCACGCACTTCCTCAGTATCGTGTCCTCACCACGTACGTCCTCAGTCTCGTGTCCTCGCCACGCACTTCCTCAGTATCGTGGTGTCCTCACCACGCACGTCCTCAGTCTCGTGTCCTCACCACGCTCGTCCTCAGTATCGTGTCCTCCTCACGCACGTCCTCAGTCTCGTGTCCTCACCACACACGTCCTCAGTATCGTGTCCTCACCACGTACGTCCTCAGTCTCGTGTCCTCACCACGCACTTCCTCAGTATCGTGGTGTCCTCATCACGCACGTCCTCAGTCTCGTGTCCTCACCACGCTCGTCCTCAGTCTCGTGTCCTCCCCACGCACGTCCTCAGTCTCGTGTCCTCACCACGCACGTCCTCAGTCTCGTGTCCTCACCACGCACGCCCTCAGTCTCGTGTCCTCATCCCGCACGTCCTCAGTCTCGTGTCCTCATCACGCACGTCCTCAGTTTCGTGTCCTCACCACGCACGTCCTCAGTCTCGTGTCCTCACCACGCACTTCCTCAGTATCGTGTCCTCACCACGCACGTCCTCAGTCTCGTGTCCTCACCACGCACTTCCTCAGTATCGTGGTGTCCTCACCACGCACGTCCTCAGTCTCGTGTCCTCTCCACGCTCGTCCTCAGTCTCGTGGCCTCCCCACGCACGTCCTCAGTCTCGTGTCCTCACCTCGCACTTCCTCAGTCTCGTGTCCTCACCACGCCCTACTCAGTGTCGTGTCCTCACCACGCACGTCCTCAGTTTAGTGTCCTCACCACGCACGTCCTCAGTCTTGTGTCCTCATCACGCACGATCTCAGTATCGTGTCCTCACCACGCACTTCCTCAGTCTCGTGTCCTCGCCACGCACGTCCTCAGTTTCGTGTCCTCACCACGCACGTCCTCAGTCTCGTGTCCTCACCACGCACGCCCTCAGTCTCGTGTCCTCATCCCGCACGTCCTCAGTCTCGTGTCCTCATCACGCACGTCCTCTGTCTCGTGCCCTCACCACGCACGTCCTCAGTATCGTGTCCTCACCACGCACTTCCTCAGTATCGTGTCCTCACCACCTACGTCCTCAGTCTCGTGTCCTCACCACGCACTTCCTCAGTATCGTGGTGTCCTCACCACGCACGTCCTCAGTCTCGTGTCCTCACCACGCACGTCCTCAGTCTCGTGTACTCACCACGCACGTCCTCAGTCTCGTGTCCTCATCACGCACGTCCTCAGTCTCGTGTCCTTACCACGCACGTCCTCAGTCTCGTGTCCTCACCACGCTCTTCCTCAGTATCGTGTCCTCATCACGTACGTCCTCAGTATCGTGTCCTCACCACGCACTTCCTCAGTATCGTGGTGTCCTCACCACGCACGTCCTCAGTATCGTGTCCTCACCACGCTCGTCCTCAGTCTCGTGTCCTCCCCACGCACGTCCTCAGTATCGTGTCCTCACCACGTACGTCCTCAGTCTCGTGTCCTCACCACGCACTTCCTCAGTATCGTGGTGTCCTCACCACGCACGTTCTCAGTCTCGTGTCCACACCACGCTCGTCCTCAGTCTCGTGTCCTCCCCACGCACGTCCTCAGTCTCGTGTCCTCACCACGCACGTCCTCAGTCTCGTGTCCTCACCACGCACGATCTGTCTCGTGTCCTCACCACGCACTTCCTCAGTATCGTGTCCTCACCACGCACGTCCTCAGTATCGTGTCCTCACCACGCACGTCCTCAGTCTTGTGTCCTCACCACGCACAATCTCAGTCTCGTGTCCTCACCACGCACTTCCTCAGCCTCGTGTCCTCACCACGTACGTCCTCAGTCTCGTGTCCTCACCACGCACGTCCTCAGTCTCGTGTCCTCACCACGTACGTCCTCAGTCTCGTGTCCTCACCACGCACGTCCTCAGTATCGTGTCCTCACCACACACGTCCTCAGCGTCCTCACACCAAACACAGCGCCACTACAGCTGGAAGATAGCCCTTTATTCGGTGCGTTGTAGTTTCGCTTACACCATGTAAATAATGAATGGTATACAACACACGATAGACGATCTATCGAGCCACGGACCAAAGGTAGCTGTAGCCATGAGGACGGCGCGCCAGTCACGTGACCACAGCCAGGGCGCCGGCCGATCACAGGCGGCCGGTCACGTGATTACAGACAGATGGCAGCCGAGCCGGGCTGCCACATTGCATACGGGGCGCACGCACGGCCTTCGTCACAGGGTTCTCTGTCGTGCGCGAGCGAGCAGGCGCATGCGAAGTCACAGGACGCCGACCAGGAAATCGACAATAATCATAAAAAACAACGCAACAACTTGAAACGAGATGGATGCGGAAATGACTTGCAGGGGACTGGCACACCTGAAAATGGTTTTGGTCGTAAAACGCATAGAGATCGTATATGCATGGAGTTGCCCGGTATGTCTCAAACCGCCT
This sequence comes from Chirona hameri, assembly GCA_036785665.1. NCBI lineage: Eukaryota > Metazoa > Arthropoda > Thecostraca > Balanomorpha > Balanidae > Chirona > Chirona hameri. The sequence goes on along the minus strand of JAXIVJ010011834.1, from coordinate 17,970 downwards.
CTATTCGCGGCACTTCGGTGGGTCTTTTTAGCGACGTTTTTGAAATCGTCGGAACTCTTGGCAAAGTACTCATTGCCGTTCCGTGACGGAAACACAGCTTAGATATAACCCAGGAAGTCAAAGGTAACTCAACTAAATGATTGCACTTCTTTCAATCAAAGAAACATAACCTTCAGGAAGTAGTGTCAGTTCAATAATAAATCATATACTAGAATTAATTGACAAGTTGCAAGAAGCCAAGTTCGTCACCAATTGGACTCTTCGCCGAAAGAGATCTACTGAACTGCCGCGAACATAAGCGAACAGGGTATCTCCAGTTATGCACGATCTCTATGGTAAAACGTGGCACGAGACCCTTCATTTTCACGCGGCGCCGCGCTAGCCTACACGTATTGCAACAACCCCCATGGCTTGATAATGAAGAGCAGTTTCAGGCGCGCTGGCGGCGGGGATGCAGCGACAATGAGTCTCGATAGCAACGATATCTGCAGTCTCTGCTGCCGACCATGATTCAGGCACTGGGACAGACAGACCCACCCTCCCTCCCCTCCCTCCCCGCACCCCACTCCCTCCCTCCCTCCCACACACCAACTCAAACCATTATGCATAGCTCAGCGCGGCGCGGCGCGGCGCGGGTCGCGTGTGCGCCGCTGCCGCCGAGCTGGCCGCAGCGGCCACAGGCGGCGGCGGCGCCGCGCGCGCCAGGTCATGCATGGCGCGCGCGCGGGAAGGGGACCGGGCCGCGCGCGACGGCCAGCGGCGCAGTGCGCCCCGGCCGCCGCCGCCGCGCGCGGCCGCAGTAGAAAGTTAACAGCCGAAGGGGCGCGTCGCGTCGTGACCGGAGGGCGTCAGCGGGCAGCACTCGACGCCAGATGGTGAAGATGAGAGCGGCGGCGGCGGCGGCGCGGCGCGGCGCGGCGCGGCGCGCGCCGACCCGTTCCTGAGACGTTTGGTAATGAGTGAGCCATGGTACTGCGCGCGCTCCGAGAATGAATGACCGAGTGAGAAAGCGACTGAAGATGACGCGGAGCTCGGCCCGCTGGCAGACGACGCCCGAGTGCGGCCGCCGGCCCGTGACTAGGGGACCGGCCTAAGGCGCGCGGCCAGCTCGCCGCGCACTCTCCTCCTCTGATCTGACCCATCACCAGTGAAGGGCAGACCCCAGCGGCCGGCGGCGGTCAGCCGCCGGCCTCCCACCATCCCACTGCCATAGCCGATAGTTAGCGCTATTCCAGTTAAACACCTACATATATATATATGCGTATGTATGTAATGCTGGTATGTGTATGCATGTATGTGTAGTGAGAATGCACGCAACGAGCAACAGTTAAACGCTTCTGAACGTTAGCTTAACTACCCTAAATGAAGACAGAACACAAACACGTGGCGCGGCACTGATCGCTCTCCTCTCATTCTGTTTTCGATCTGTGTGTGTGTGTGTGTGTGTGTGTGTTAGGGGCCGGCTCGGCCCGGCGGGAGGGGAGCGGTAACATGATGGACTCCCCGGATGCTCCCGCGGCTGGCTCACGCGGCCGGACGGCCCAGCAGCTGCGCTGCACATGACGAGGCGAGGCCGCGCGCGCGGCGGCCCGCCGGATGAGTGTAAAGCGGGCGGGCGGGCGCCGCTGGGCGGCGGCAGTGCGGCGACGGCGGCGGCGGCTAGTGGGTGGTGCCGACCAACGCCGTCTGGCGGGCCCGCTTGGCCTCCTCCTCGCTGATCTTCTGCTCCACCAGATACTGGGCCGTGCTGATGGCCTGTGCAGAGCCCACCAGCGAGACAATCCGGTTGCGCGTGCCCGGCCGGAACATGCCCTTCTTGGAGATTTGGATGGTAGCGCCGCTCAGGTGCTGGATCTCCACCAGGTTACGGCCGCCCGGGCCCAGGATGGCGCCGATGATGTACTCGCCCACCTGTACAGCCACAACAGACACGCAGTCAGTACGAGTCGGCAGGAGAATGGACACGGACGGCACACAGACATGGGCGGCACATAGCTGGGGTACAAGCTGGAGGCAAATGGGCCACAAAGGGACACAAAAGGGCGCGAACTTCCTGTGCTTTTCGGACACCTACACGACACACACTGGGACACAAAACAGACACAGCTAAAGCAAGCAAGAGAACGAACAAGGCGACACACGAGAGAATCTTCAGCAAAACTCGACGCTTAGGGGTGAGTAACTAAACAAATAACACGAGCTTTTCATTAGACTGCACACAAACGTGTACGAGCTGCTGATCGCTCAAGAGGAAGACAGGTCGGATGACGCCATATGACTATGGCGTATCGGTAATGCACATAGACAAAATATAGATACTTGGAGACGGTGATCTAAAAGGTCCGATAGTGAACTCGATGCAAGTTGATCTAGACAGAAAGTTTAGAATGCTACTCGGTTGTACAGCGACTTACATGGGGTTTCGTAACAGAAGGAAAAGGCGACGCAATGATAACACAACACCCCTACCATAAAACACTTGGCACGTGATCACCTTACGAAGGCAACACATCCGCACGGCCTAACGGCCAAATTCGATAGGCATGTCAAAGAAAGCCGGCCTTAATTGATACCAGAATCCAATCAGTGCGCGAGCACGTCAAGCCTCGACACAACGCTGAGGGAGATATCAGTATTGGACATTTTGGCCGCGCCAAACAATAATAATAATTCGATGCCGTCACATCTCAGCGACGGTCTAGACATTAATCAGATTAGCCTGTGTCCGGCCAATATTCCCAATACCGGTAATTCAGAAGCGGCGAGGAAAGCACAACACCAGTGAGGAAATGTGTAGCTGCCAAGATGTGTTCTGCGGAGCTCTGTCATAGCACAGCACTTTGAGGGTGTATTTTCGGAAATATATAAGCTAACGCACGCAAAAAAGTTTAACTTTTAAACACAGTACCGCAGAACTAACACATGTATTTACGAGGTGGTACACAACTTCGCAAAATCAAACTACTATACAATATAAAATAGCCTGTTACCGCAACGACTATACAACAAAGTGTTTTACGATACCAGAAGCGTAGACTATACAACAAAGGGGTGTACGATACCAGAAGCGTAAACTATACAACAAAGTGTTTTACGATACCAAAAGCGTAGACTATACAACAAAGGGTTTTACGATACCAGAAGCGTAGACTATACAACAAAGTGTTTTACGATACCAGAAGCGTAGACTATACAACAAAGGGTTTTACGATACCAGAAGCGTAGACTACACAACAAAGGGTTTTACGACACCAGAAGCGTAGACTATACAACAAAGGGTTTTACGACACCAGAAGCGTAGACTATACAACAAAGTGTTTTACGATACCAGAAGCGTAGACTATACAACAGAGTGTTTTACGATACCAGAAGCGTATACTATGCAACAAAGTGTTTTACGATACCAGAAGCGTAGACTATACAACAAAGGGTTTTACGACACCAGAAGCGTAGACTATACAACAGAGTGTTTTACGATACCAGAAGCGTAGACTATACAACAAAGGGTTTTACGATACCAGAAGCGTAGACTATGCAACAAAGTGTTGTACGATACCAGAAGCGTACGTAGACTATACAACAAAGTGTTTTACGACACCAGAAGCGTAGACTATACAACAAAGTGTTTTACGACACCAGAAGCGTAGAAGACTTGACTGTGAATTCAGCCTCATGCAGTTGGTCCATAAAGTCGCCACACTCGCTTTGTATCCTAAATAAGACCTCGATAACGGGGGATGTTGATATACGACATCGGCCGGCCAGAGACTGGCGTGGATTGCGGCGATTGCCATTTAAGCCCGACATATAACCAGTGTAAATCACCGGCTTCTGAGCCAGCTGGAAACAACTTCCCGGGTCGATCAAGATGACAGACGAGAATTGTTGTGGGCTTTTAGAGAGTCGCTCAGCATCAACAGAGTAGGAAAGTTAATCAAAAATAACCAGTGGCAATAACACAAAAATAGCATTCACGTTAAGTTTACACAAAAAAATCAAAAACCGAAAAATTATAAAAACGCAAAAGCTGCGAATTCATATTATTACTTCCTGTGCAAGAGCCACCAGTGTTAAAAAGCATCATGGTCACGTGGTCTGCCACCGGTCCGCATTATTCCGACCTTGTTTGGTTTAATCCCGTTCCAACTGGTTTCCTCCCACACTCACAGGCAGTATCAGCGGCTCGACCTAATCAGCTGGGTCTATCATATCTCCCATACAATCAACAGTCCAGTAAATACACTTGTTATGTCAGCAACGGAGCGGCGCAGTGGGAGTTTTATCGGAATATCTGTTGTTGTGTTTAGCCGGAGTCTCATATTTTTTCGGCCGACAGATTTGGAGTCGATAAAAGCCATTAGCCTCCGCATTCTGACCCGGGGTTGAGTTTGTGTCTGAGTCGATCAAAGCCGGCAATTTGGGCAGAGCGGTTGTAAATGAAACTTTATCAACTCCACAGCGCCGGTCACAATTCACAAATGGTTTATTCTGGAATAAGAATAGGCAACTCTTCAACAGGAATTAGTTAAAGGCCAACTACTATACTAAACAAGATTTGTTGCGTGGACCCTGATCATTATCACCCGATCTAGTCATTCAAGGTTAACAAAAAAAGTCAAAGTTAACAGAAGGCGCGAAAGTTTGCAATAGCTTCAGGGCCGGACAGGGGGTTCACCTGCCCCCGACATCCGCTGATCAGTTGGCCGAAAGTCGCAGGCTGACGTTGGCTGAGGTCGGGCATGCCTTCCACCGACCAACCGCTGAGACGGGACGGTTTGTGTGTGTGTGGGGGGGGGGGGCGGGGTGCCACCGACCAAACGCCGAGACGGGACGGAGCGTGTGTGTGTGGGGGGGGGGAGGGGGGGGGGGAGGGGTGCCACCGACCAACCGCCGAGATGGGACGGTTTGTGTGTGGGGTGCCACCGACCAACCGCCGAGACGGGACGGAGCGTGTGTGTGTGTGGGGGGGGGGGGTGCCACCGACCAACCGCCGATATGGGACGGTTTGTGTGTGGGGGGAGGGGGGGGGTGCCACCGACCAACCGCCGAGACGGGACGGAGCGAGTGTGTGTGTGGGGGGGGGGGGTGCCACCGACCAACCGCCGAGATGGGACGGAGCGTGTGTGTTTGTGGGGGGGGGGGGGGGTGCCACCGACCAACCGCCGAGACGGGACGGAGCGTGTGTGTGTGTGTGTGTGGGGGGGGGGGGGGGTCCACCGACCAACCGCCGAGACGGGCCGGAGTGTGTGTGGGGGGGGGGGGCCGTGCATGGCTCACAGTGAAACAATTCTGTGAAAATTACCGAGACACGCCAGAAAACTTCGCCGCTGCGACCCTGCTGCTGCTGCGACCCTATTTTACTCCCACCCCACAACTGCGAAAATCCTGCCACTAAGGAAGACGAAAAACTACGCGAACGACTGACAACGAAAAGTGTATCGTGTGCGTGTGTGTATTCCCATGTTCTGATGCTGATGGAAGTCCTGAGACGAAACGCATAGGGTGGACCGAAAGGTAACATATCTCCGATACAACAGGAACCGTGTTTTCCCCATTGCTCCTTGCGAGAGCTTTCCAAAATGGTGCGGCAACCGATATTTTGAATAATATTTCCTTTGCCGAAAATGGATTGCAGTTCGGCCGATTATTTTTTCTTCTCATTTTGGCTACTTATTTACGGGTTGCAATTTCCAGTGCAATTCACTGAATTTGTTGCTTTCTGGGTAGAAAGGAATCGATAACCACATTGGGAAGTGTATTGACATCCAACCTTACAGACAGGACTAAGATCGTTCTATATATCATAGGACCTATACACCACCAGGACCGGGTGACATCACCGGATTATCCCTCCCCTCGTAATGGCGAGGTTTAATGCATACTATGGCGGCATTAACACGCGCCCTGGAGGGGGGGGGGGCGAAATCCGCCCACCCCTCCGGTTTTTCGAGGATAGCGCAAAAACGGCGGCGCGCAGCGCCGCCGTTTTTTGTATACCTGTTTAGAAATGAACTTCCCGCATTATGTAAAATTCTTGGCCTCAGGTCATCACAGGTCAAGTCACCAGACCAGGTCACGTGATGACCTCAACTCCAAAACGTTTGCAGTAGTACCACAGCCACAGTTTTACGCCGTTCGGTTTCAATCTTGTAGGACTTCATAAGGTCATAGATACCAACAATTTGTGTATCTCGGATTTCTAATATCGGTGACCTAAGGTCAGGTCATTTTTGTGACCGCCAACACGGTTTTATCAATAACTATCGACATAATGAAGATAGAGAAGAGAAAACGGTACCAATATGTTTGTCTCGTCGAGACACGTCTCCCAATATGCAACATGACCAACTTGGGTCACCACTTGACCTTGACCTGAGGTCAAATTTCCCAGTTGACCTAACCCGGTCACCATGAATATGATTCGAAGCGCCTTGACAAGACACACGCGATGGCGTAAACATTATTGCTTTATCTTTATTAGGTAAAAGGTTATTTGGGGAAAACAGTTCTGAAAACAAAATCACCTTTTTGACATTCGATGACCTCGGAGCCTAAACTATTGACCTGAGCTCAAATCTGAGGACACCTATGTCGATTGCATTTTTCAATGACTTTCGATTGATTTTTTCCGTTTGCTGCTAACTATCATAGTTCCCGAGATATTTGGGAGTGTTCGAACCGAAGTCTTGAAAACTTGAGAATCTGACCCTTGATGACCTCTGGTGACCTCAATATTGACCTGAAGAAAAAAATTAACGAAATACTTTCGAAAGAGCTTGTCTCGAGCTATCTAAAATCGTTTCCCGCTTGTCGCTACGTTGCGTGGTTTTCGAGATCATAGGGGGGGGGGGGCGAAATCCGCCCCCCCTCCAGGGCGTGTAATTATCAGAGGCCCTCCAGGGCGCGTGTTAAGAGGATCCCTAACCATCTGTAGAAGCCGTCAATAGAAGTGAACCCTCTGAATGAGACAGAGGACGCTATACCAAGCCGTGAGGGCCCTCTAGGAAAAATATCAGCCGCGGACCAGCTGAGACCTTGGGCAGCATGAGGAGCCTTCGGCTGGTGGGGAGGGTCCTTGCTAGACAGTGAGGCCGGTAGGCCTCTTTAATTCAGAAGGCCCTGTGAGTTTGAGAGAAGCTCAGCCTCTTTGAGAGCATCCTTTACCGGTCTGACATGGCCCTTACCAAGCCTGAGAGGGCAGTAAGGCCCCTGGGGCCAATCTCGGCCTATCTGAGACCTGAGAGGGTCGTCGGTCGACCTGAGAGGGTCCTTCATGCTTGAGGATGCCTTTTACCAGGCATAGGCATGGGACTCTTGGACGATCTGATGGGGCCGCTGTCGGCCTGAGAAAGCGGTCGACTGATCTGAGAGGACATTTACCTGCCTGAGAGGGCTTCGTAGCATATGCCAGTCTGAGAGGATTCTCGGTCGGTCTGCACGTGCCCTCAGCCGGTCTAAGAGGGCTCTCGTCAGGTATGATAGGGGGTATCTAAGGCGTAGTGTTGTCCTAGGCCAGTCTGGGAAGATCCTTGCCAGGCCTGAGAGGACGCTTGCCACGCCTACAAGAGTCTTCGTCAGGCCTGAGAGGGCCTGATCAGACCTGAAAGGGCCTGGTCAGATCTGAGAGGGCATGGTCAGACCTGAGAGGGCCTGTTGCTTACGAGGGCCTTAGGGCCTTATACTAGTCTGAGAAGCCCTTTGCCAGACCTCAGAGGGTCCTGCTGGTCTGAGCGGGCCTTCAAGGAACCAGAAAACAAGACCCTCGGGGCACTGTAAGGGCACCGGGCAGCGAGCAGGGCATGACAGAGCAGTGCAGGGCACAGAACAGGGCAGGTCAGGGCAAAGAGCAGCGCACAAGGCAGGACACAGGGCGGGACAGGGCACAGTACAAAGGACAGGGCACAGGTCATTGCACAGGTCAGCCACAGGGTAGAGCACAGGGTAGAGCACAGGGTAGAGCACAGGGTAGAGCACAGGGTAGAGCACAGGGTAGAGCACAGGGTAGAGCACAGGGTAGAGCACAGGGTAGAGCACAGGGTAGAGCACAGGGTAGAGCACAGGGTAGAGCACAGGGTAGAGCACAGGGTAGAGCACAGGGTAGAGCACAGGGTAGAGCACAGGGTAGAGCACAGGGTAGAGCACAGGGTAGAGCACAGGGTAGAGCACAGGGTAGAGCACAGGGTAGAGCACAGGTCAGCGCACAGGGTAGAGCACAGGGTAGAGCACAGGACAGGACACAGGACAGGACAGGGCAGAGCACAGGGCAGGTCAGGGAACAGGACAGGTCACAGGTCCGCGCACAGGACAGGGCACGGCATTGGGCAGGGAAGGGCAGGATATATGTAGAGCAGGGCACAGGGCACAGGATAGGACACAGGATAGCCCGGTCCTGGTGGTGTATAGGTCCTATGATATATGGCACGATCTTAGTCTGTCCGTAGGGTTGGATGTCAATACACTTCCCAATGTGGTTATCGATACTTTTCTACGCAGAAAGCAACAAATTCAGCGCATTGCACTGGAAATTGCAACCCGTAAAAAAGTAGCTAAAAAAAAATAATAATAATTATGCAAAAAAATCGGCCGAACTTCAATCCATTTTCGGCAAAGTAAATATTATTCAAAATATCGATTGCCGCACCGTTTTGGAAAGCTCTCGCAAGGAGCAATGGGAAAACCACGGTTCCCGTTGTATCATACATATTTGTTACATTTCGGTCCACCCTACGAAACGCTATACCAAAATATTTTCCTCCTTTTCGAAAAAGCTCCCCTCCCCTCTTTCGATAATCGAATTACCACCTTCATGAGCCGGGTGACCTATTACCCTGTGACAGGGCTGCGGAGTCGGAGTCAGAGTCAGAGTCAGAGTCAGAGTCAGAGTCAGAGTCAGAGTCAGAGTCAGAGTCAGAGTCAGAGTCAGAGAGTCAGTCAGATAGTCAGAGTTAGAGTCAGAGAGTCAGAGAGTCAGAGTCAGAGTCAGGGTCAGAGAGTCAGTCAGAGTCAGAGTCAGAGTCAGAGTCAGAGAGTCAGAGTCAGAGAGTCAGAGTCAGAGAGTCAGAGTCAGAGAGTCAGAGTCAGAGAGTCAGAGTCAGAGAGTCAGAGTCAGAGAGTCAGAGTCAGAGAGTCAGAGTCAGAGAGTCAGAGTCAGAGAGTCAGAGTCAGAGAGTCAGAGTCAGAGAGTCAGAGTCAGAGAGTCAGAGTCAGAGAGTCAGAGTCAGAGAGTCAGAGTCAGAGAGCCAGAGTCAGAGTCAGAGAGCCAGAGTCAGAGAGTCAGAGTCAGAGAGTCAGAGTCAGAGAGTCAGAGTCAGAGAGTCAGAGTCAGAGAGTCAGAGTCAGAGAGTCAGAGTCAGAGAGTCAGAGTCAGAGAGTCAGAGTCAGAGAGTCAGAGTCAGAGAGTCAGAGTCAGAGAGTCAGAGTCAGAGTCAGAGTCAGAGAGTCAGAGTCAGAGTCAGATACAGAGAGTCAGATACAGAGAGTCATAGAGTCAGAGTCAGATAGTCATAGTCAGATAGTCATAGTCAGAGAGTCATAGTCAGAGAGTCATAGTCAGAGAGTCAGAGTCAGAGAGTCAGAGTCAGAGAGTCAGAGTCAGAGTCAGATAGTCAGTCAGAGTCAGAGTCAGAGAGTCAGAATCAGAGAGTCAGAATCAGAGAGTCAGAATCAGAGAGTCAGAATCAGAGAGTCCGAGAGTCAGAGTCAGAGAGTCAGAGTCAGAGAGTCAGAGTCAGAGAGTCAGAGTCAGAGTCAGATAGTCAGAGTCAGAGAGTCAGAGTCAGAGAGTCAGAGTCAGAGAGTCAGAGTCAGAGAGTCAGTCAGAGAGTCAGAGTCAGAGAGTCAGAGTCAGAGAGTCAGAGTCAGAGAGTCAGAGTCAGAGAGTCAGAGTCAGAGAGTCCAGAGAGGCAGAGTCAGAGAATCAGAGTCAGAGAGTCAGAGAGTCAGAGAGTCAGAGAGTCAGAGAGTCAGAGTCAGAGTCAGAGAGTCAGAGAGTCAGAGAGTCAGAGAGTCAGAGAGTCAGTCAGAGAGTCAGAGTCAGAGTCAGAGAGTCAGTAAGATAGTCAGTCAGAGTAATAGAGTCAGAGTAATATAGTCAGAGTAATAGAGTCATAGTCAGAGTCAGAGAGTCAGAGAGTCAGAGTCAGAGAGTCAGAGTCAGAGAGTCAGAGTCAGAGAGTCAGTCAGAGAGTCAGAGTCAGTCAGAGTCAGAGAGTCAGAGAGTCAGAGAGTCAGAGTCAGAGAGTCAGAGTCAGAGAGTCAGAGTCAGAGAGTCAGAGTCAGAGAGTCAGAGTCAGAGAGTCAGAGTCAGAGAGTCAGAGAGTCAGAGTCAGAGTCAGAGTCAGATAATCATAATCAGAGTCTGAGTCCGAGTCAGAGTCGCTAAAATCTTACCGACTCCGACTCAGAGTAGACTTTTTTTGGCAATTGGCGATTACTTTGGCCGGTAGAATAGTCGTCGGCCTAGGGGCATTTCCTTTACACCCCTGTCGAAAGAAAATGAGTGGAAAATAACACATAGTGTACTCATCTGGCGGTAGATTGCCGCCTGATGAAGATAAGACAATAATGTTAACGTCATTTTAACGTCGTTATATTATCTGATGATGATTGGGGTTTGGCTGCACCGACTTATGGTCACACGGCGCCCATTTTAACGTCATCGTGCTCGTTACGTCAAGGAGATTAGAGTCATACCATGGTGACCAGGCTACCGTCAAATTCAAAATTTGACCTCAGGTCAAGGTAATTTAAGGTCATGTGGTGAACCAGGTTTGTCGTGCTGCGCAATTTCGGACGCGTCTCGACGAGACATCGCAGTGGTGCTGGTATCACGTTCTTATCTTCATTGTATGCTATCAGGAGTTATTGGCAAAGAAGTGCTGGTCGCCTCAGATGACCTCACTCGATCGTGTAGGGGCCACTGAACAATAATTGTACTTGGGTCATCAAGAATGAGCTATAATAGCATTATCTTAAAATAATTATTCTGATCTAATGCGGATCCTCCGATACGAAAACATTTGTATATTTTCTCGTGACTTATAATGGGAAGGTCACGAAACTGACCTAACCTTAGGTCGCCGATATAGACAAATCCGAAATAGCAGGTATCTATGACTTGATAACGTCCTGTGAGTTTTGAAGTGCTCAGCCAAACGCTGTGGCCAGTGGTTGTGGCACGACCCCAGAGGATCTAGCTCGCTTGTGCATTTAACTATGCGTAAAACAAACTTGACTTTGTAAAGGTTGTTTATATTTCCTTAACAATCAGAAAACATGCCAATTTTCGGTCAATTTCAGTCGTTTAGGGGCATGACACGATGCCCCTTACACGATGCCCTTCAGCACCCCCAACTGTTTTTGAAATCCACACCCCTGACTGGTAGACTTGGTTGCCGGAGGCGAGGCGGCGGAGAGCGGCGCACTGACTGGCCAGCTGTTAGACAGTGCAGGGTCCGGGAGCAGCAGCAGCTCCAGCGAAGATTAGCGGCGACTGTAGCCCAGCTGCTGCGAGCTGGGCCGGCGGCGGCTGGCTGTGCTCGCCACTCGGTGCCCGTTTCGCGGGTTCCGGCGCCTGGAGGCGAGCGCGACTGGGCTGGACGCGCGGCCAGCATGCCGCGCCCGTGCTCGGGCGGCGTAGTATTGTTCTCCATACTGTTAAGAATAAAGACAAACGGAGAAAGTGGATGGTATTGCAGATATTGCTTTTTAGCATTCGGTTGGAGAACGGATATAGGCCGGAGCCGGAGCTGGAGTCGGGGTCGGGGTCGATTTTTTCAGGCCGGAGTAGGAGTTGCTAAAATTATGTCGACTGCGCAGCCCTGCCCTGTGGTGTGGTCACCGGCAGTTCCCACGACTCCAGGACACCACCCCTGCCGCAGACCGGAGCGGTGGCGCCACAGAACCCAAAACGCCACAGATAAACATCTGGACAAAAACGTCAATTGGTATCAAATCTCACCGACCTAGATTCCTGCCTTCAAAATAATACACACAGGCGGAATTTCAGATAAAATCCTGGATCTGCCGACTGTAAACAACCTTTGGTGGCCAGAGTTCAGCGGTCTCTGGTTACTCGTCACTGCCACACTTAACATCGGTGGTATTCAGCAGCCCGGCTGTGCTGATTTCCCTGCTCCCGACCGCCGGCACCGGCCGCTGAGCCCCCGCGCTGCCCCGTCTGCGGCATCTCACCTCGAGGTCGACCTTGTGCTGGCCGTCGGGCGTCTCGCCCTGTTTGATGATGGCCGACTGGAGCACACCGGGCGGCGGCGGGCTCTTGCTGAGGCCGCCCAGGCCAGACTGCGTGCCCAGACCGTAAGAGTTGTTGTTGACGGGCAGCGGGCTGAGCGCTGCCGGCCCGCGGAACGGGTCGTACGCGGCGTCGGCGGCCACCGACACGGGGAACGGGTCCTGCTGGCGGCCCGGCGAGCCGGGCGGGCCGGCCTGCGGTCCGGCCGACGGCAGCGCCACCATCGGAGACAGCGGACTGTACAGCGACGAGTTACCGTTCATGGGCTCACTGCTGGTAAACGGGCAGACAGACACAGGCGCACAGTGTTAGAGAGACGGGTGTGACCGCAGCACAGCGCGACACTGCCACTTGGCGTTATCGGATGTCAGCAATGCCAGCACAGACAGATACAAACATAGCTCTGCAAAACAACGGAAACTGAGACATATATAAGTGTTGGCAATCAACTAAGTGGGACCATCCATTCTCATTGCAACAGACAGGGAATCGCCAACCCTAAGTGCTATCATCTGTTCACTGAAAATATCGCCACACCCAGTTTTATACAGACAGTACAGCATTTGTTTAATATATAAACCACTACAACGGGCTTGTAGCAGGCAAAATAAAATAATTTACGCAAATCTACACAAGTCCACATCGGCCACTGACGACCAGACGCGTCCGGGCCGCCCGAACTAACCTGGTGGATACGTTGAGGCCGGCCATGAGCGCGTTGGACGGGTGCGGGTAGCTGCCGGTGACAGGCATCGTGCTTTGGCCTGGCGAGATGGGCGAGCCCGGCACGCTGATGCCCAGGATACCGTACATCGCCAGTGTGTCGATCGCAGTAGTGATCTCGTTCGCAGCCTGTAGCCATAGAGGGCAGCACTGGTCAGGTACAGTTGTATGTAGAGGGCAGCACTGGTCAGGTACAGTTGTGTATATAGAGGCAGCACTATTTGTGTAGCTGAAATGCTCCCATTGCGGAGAGTATGGTGGACAATGGACATTGGACAATGCTCTTTGGTAACTAAACAGTGTTCACATCACTCAAAGTAAGAAAAACAGCAATAAAGACGAACGAAGGTCGTAGCCATGATTTTAGCATCTGGACCATTACACCTCGAAGACCAAGTTAAACCAGATCTGTGTCGTGCCACTTGCGAGCAGCGAAGCTCGAGCCACCCTCAATGAGACAGATATGACGTTGCTAACAACCAGGAATGCTGTCGACAAGACCCATGTTGACAAAATACTCGCGTCGCTTACTTTTATTTTCGGATCAGCTGGTAAGCTAATAGGCAAGACGAATGGAAGACAGTCGTATTTGTGGTGATCAGTTGATCGTCTGGTTCTATCATTCTTTGGCAAAATACACTTGCAGTCAAGCAGAGCCGGTGGAGGCTCTCCAAAGACAACTTTCTCAAAAGACTGTTTGGATACAACGCCCATAAGACCGTCAATGTTCCCTGAGGAAATTGACAAATTGTCCTCTTGTCCTCGTACCGCCTCCAACACGTCAGCCGACCTTAACTTATCCCTGAACTATTCAAAATACAGTCATTTGTCCTGATAAAAGCAAACCTCCAATGCACCAGTCCGTTTTTACAACTGCCTGCCATCGCAAAGCAATCCGCCAAACAAAACAGGAATCGACTCGTTTTGAAACTGTATGTAAACAAGGCAAAAAATCTGACTGAGGCCAGCCATGACCATTTTAAGTCTCGTCACGTTTTCTGCAGTACGATATACGGCAACTGCTTAACCTTAACTTCAACTTGCAACTATCACCCAGCACTAGATCCTCGCTAAGAAACAGCACAATATCACACAGGCTGTTTAAATATGACCGACCGAAGTTGAGCTAATATATATATATATATATATATATATATATATATATATATATATATATATATACACATACACATACACATACACATACACATACACATACACATACACATACACATACATATACATATACATATACATATACATATACATATACATATACATATACATATACATATACATATACATATACATATACATATACATATACATATACACATACACATACACATACACATACACATACACATACACATACACATACACATACACATACACATACACATACACATACACATACACATACACATACACATACACATACACATACACATACACATACACATACACATACACATACACATACACATACACATACACATACACATACACATACACATACACATACACATACACATACACATACACATACACATACACATACACATACACATACACATACACATACACATACACATACACATACACATACACATACACATACACATACACATACACATACACATACACATACACATACACATACACATACACATACACATACACATACACATACACATACACATACACATACACATACACATACACATACACATACACATACACATACACATACACATACACATACACATACACATACACATACACATACACATACACATACACATACACATACACATACACATACACATACACATACACATACACATACACATACACATACACATACACATACACATACACATACACATACACATACACATACACATACACATACACATACACATACACATACACATACACATACACATACACATACACATACACATACACATACACATACACATACACATACACATACACATACACATACACATACACATACACATACACATACACATACACATACACATACACATACACATACACATACACATACACATACACATACACATACACATACACATACACATACACATACACATACACATACACATACACATACACATACACATACACATACACATACACATACACATACACATACACATACACATACACATACACATACACATACACATACACATACACATACACATACACATACACATACACATACACATACACATACACATACACATACACATACACATACACATACACATACACATACACATACACATACACATACACATACACATACACATACACATACACATACACATACACATACACATACACATACACATACACATACACATACACATACACATACACATACACATACACATACACATACACATACACATACACATACACATACACATACACATACACATACACATACACATACACATACACATACACATACACATACACATACACATACACATACACATACACATACACATACACATACACATACACATACACATACACATACACATACACATACACATACACATACACATACACATACACATACACATACACATACACATACACATACACATACACATACACATACACATACACATACACATACACATACACATACACATACACATACACATACACATACACATACACATACACATACACATACACATACACATACACATACACATACACATACACATACACATACACATACACATACACATACACATACACATACACATACACATACACATACACATACACATACACATACACATACACATACACATACACATACACATACACATACACATACACATACACATACACATACACATACACATACACATACACATACACATACACATACACATACACATACACATACACATACACATACACATACACATACACATACACATACACATACACATACACATACACATACACATACACATACACATACACATACACATACACATACACATACACATACACATACACATACACATACACATACACATACACATACACATACACATACACATACACATACACATACACATACACATACACATACACATACACATACACATACACATACACATACACATACACATACACATACACATACACATACACATACACATACACATACACATACACATACACATACACATACACATACACATACACATACACATACACATACACATACACATACACATACACATACACATACACATACACATACACATACACATACACATACACATACACATACACATACACATACACATACACATACACATACACATACACATACACATACACATACACATACACATACACATACACATACACATACACATACACATACACATACACATACACATACACATACACATACACATACACATACACATACACATACACATACACATACACATACACATACACATACACATACACATACACATACACATACACATACACATACACATACACATACACATACACATACACATACACATACACATACACATACACATACACATACACATACACATACACATACACATACACATACACATACACATACACATACACATACACATACACATACACATACACATACACATACACATACACATACACATACACATACACATACACATACACATACACATACACATACACATACACATACACATACACATACACATACACATACACATACACATACACATACACATACACATACACATACACATACACATACACATACACATACACATACACATACACATACACATACACATACACATACACATACACATACACATACACATACACATACACATACACATACACATACACATACACATACACATACACATACACATACACATACACATACACATACACATACACATACACATACACATACACATACACATACACATACACATACACATACACATACACATACACATACACATACACATACACATACACATACACATACACATACACATACACATACACATACACATACACATACACATACACATACACATACACATACACATACACATACACATACACATACACATACACATACACATACACATACACATACACATACACATACACATACACATACACATACACATACACATACACATACACATACACATACACATACACATACACATACACATACACATACACATACACATACACATACACATACACATACACATACACATACACATACACATACACATACACATACACATACACATACACATACACATACACATACACATACACATACACATACACATACACATACACATACACATACACATACACATACACATACACATACACATACACATACACATACACATACACATACACATACACATACACATACACATACACATACACATACACATACACATACACATACACATACACATACACATACACATACACATACACATACACATACACATACACATACACATACACATACACATACACATACACATACACATACACATACACATACACATACACATACACATACACATACACATACACATACACATACACATACACATACACATACACATACACATACACATACACATACACATACACATACACATACACATACACATACACATACACATACACATACACATACACATACACATACACATACACATACACATACACATACACATACACATACACATACACATACACATACACATACACATACACATACACATACACATACACATACACATATACATATACATATACATATACATATACATATATATATACATATATATATATATATATATATATATATATATATATATATATATATATATATATAT
>JAXIVJ010011832.1:0-42266 GCA_036785665.1 Chirona hameri | reverse complement strand
ATCGCCTATGACAGGCTAATACGGACCAAATGCGTGCGACAAATGCCGCTGGGACAGTTTGCTTATTCACGCTCTAGGGGGCGCTGCGGTATCGTCACGTGATGTCGGGCGGCGAACAGATTCTGTGCAGTCACGGGCGCAGACAAAGACACGGACGGACACGGGCACAGATGCAGACAGACACAAACACACAGATGCCAGGAAGCCAGTGACAACAGCCTGCGGTGTTGAATTTTAGTAAAAAGTCCATAGGGAAGAGTAAAAGAGTTGTCAGGGAAGCGAAGATTGTCATTTTGTTTTAGTTGTTATGTTTTGGAAAGTAAAACATCCTGATTTGTAATAGATATTAAATCCTGAGGAAAATTGAATTATACTTTAACTACAATGTCATTCATTCAGTCTGAATATAATGGCCGGGGCTTACAAACCATCTAATCGCGTGGAATGACTTCTGCAACACATCAAAAATGGCGTCCTTGAGCCAGTTTTACCAGGTTCAAGTATACTCCGGGGCAAACTGCCGGAGTGTGACGTCAGTGAACCCAGCCAATCGCGGCGCACCTAGCGGCTCGCACAAGACTAGACATTGGCTAGCCGTCATTGACCGCCAGGAGACAGCACTAAATGACGTCACCAGACCGAACGATCACTATGCGAGTTAACGTTACTAAATGCATGAGATGCTTCTAGAGAAATGTGGCGATGAGGGAAATCGGTGTCGAGATGCGATTGCACACAGGGTGTCGGCCCTACGTGACGTCATCAGACCGAGAAACCACCATGCTATCGCTTCTACATGCGGGAGAAAGGTCTCTAAAGAGAATGAGAGTTTGGCGGAAAAGATCCCCATAAAGCGAGCCATAATTGCGGTTTCGAACGATAAATCCTTGAGGAATATATCAATATATCTTACCTGCACGGAGACGAGACGAAGTCCATCGGCATTCGAGCATGCCTAATGAGGAGGCATGACATCTAGCCGTAAGAAGTTGAGGCATCTACGCGCATGCGCACTGGCTTATTGATGCCAAGGTCAGTCCCGTCGTCGTCGAACTTATGAGGGAATTGTGAGGGATCGAGAGGTGATAACGTTGAAGATAACAACTATCCTAGCCGGGACGAGGCAGATATGAGCCGCGCCCCTGTGCGTGATTATACTCTGTTGACAACGATCTTTTCGGTGATGGACTTATGGGTTTGTCAAACGAGGGAGGTATGTGGTGGTATGGATTCGAGCGCCCGGGATGAGAACAAAATAGGGATGTTTTTGGCTAAAAGGATCGCTATCGTGTCATAACTAATAGCTGTATATGGACGCTGTAAGACGCCTGGGGCTAGCGAGCCGGTGAGTCTAACGATGCAGTGCCGCTGAGGTGCGTTGGCGAGGATGGTGCCGCCAGAGTGAGGTGGTTTGGGCGAGGGGTTGTGCCGCCGGAGTAAGACCGGTGGTTGAGATTGTGGGAAGCTGGTGAGTGGGTGAGGGGATGCTGCCCAAGAGGAGAAGATAAGATTTATGTCCATCGAGGGGAATCTGTGATGTACGCCGAACGATCAGGCCATGACGCTTTTGTATCGCAACGTGCAGCTATTGTTCTCCCGACTTTCGGACGAAATTATAGGCTTTATGTCCATCGCGGGGATATCCAGGTGGTGCCGGCCAACCGGGTAGCGCTAACTCTAACGAGATCGCGACGTGCGGAGATGTTAGGATCAGTGGCGGCGCGGTGAGGGGTGATTGCCTCCGTGCGACTGAATAAGTCCATCGCGCTCGACCAGGCGATTGCAATAAGTCGGTAGCGAATGCAGCCGCAGCTTAGCCAAGAAGCTCTGAGCCGCGCGACCTCGGAGTTTCATTAGGCGGGGGGTGCAGGTCGAGAGGAGGGGAGGAAGAGGGCCAGGCAGGGCCGAGAGCGGGTGAGCTGAGCAAAGTTAAGTCCGTCGAGGAGGGCTTGCGAGGTATGCCGGTTGACAGATCTTACGTTGTTTGTCCCGCAATATGCCATACTTGTCTTCCCGACCCTCGGATAAAAATGGGTAGGTCTTATGTCCATCATGGAATTCCCCAGGTCGTACCGGGCGACCGGGGAATGTTGTCGCGGAGGCACCATGACGTGCGGAAGGATTAGGATCAGTGGCGACGTGGCGAGGAGTAAAGGCCGCCGCGTGACTGAACAGGTCCATCGCGCTGGCTTCGGTGATTGCAATAAGTCGGCAGCGAATGCAGCCGCAACTTAGCCAAGTAGCTCTGAGCCGTGCGACCGCGGAATTTTAGTAGGCTGTGGGAACGGTTGAGAGGTGATTAGGTGGCGCAGTAAGACGGAATGTTCCGATGTAACAAGGGAAAGGGAATTATAGTTGTAGGAACGTTAAGCTTGGAAAGGTAATGAGGGGAGGAAATAGTATTTGTGGGGATGTAAAGATCAGAGATAATTTAAAGGGAATTTGAGATGTTGGGCGGATTAAGGGAGACAACGTGGGGACGGATCATCTGTCCCCCCGTGACGGATCATCTGTCGGGACATACTCCGGTAGGCTCTATCGTGGGAGACCTAATGACCACCACAAACCGAACTCCAAAGACCATCATGACATACCTTTATCCGAGCAGCGAGAGACTTATATATTGAGTAACGACTGGCCAGCCTCATCACAAATTAATTCTGTGCGAGGTCGGATGAAGCGCATTGCAATGTTGGAAATTCACAAAGGTTCGCAGGATTCCAAGAAAGTTGATAATTCGGGAGCGACAGCGACAAGAAATAGCGGATCGTCAATACCACCGATCGATTCGCCGGTTCAAGAAACCCCCGCATGCAAAATTGGTAAAATGTTGCAGATTGTTGCAGAATGTTGCAAGACGCTGTAATTGTTGCAGATGAAGTCGTAGAGTCCCGATTCCACCACCATCGAGATCAGCGGCCCAAAATCAGTCCGAAGGAAAATAATAAGAAAAGTGAAAATTTCGATGTTTTTATTGATTTTTTTTTTTGTAATGCAATGTTGCAAAGCCCGACTGCACGCTACACATAAATGTGCAGCCACTGCACCGTATGCAGTCGGGTTTGAACATATCCCATGACCCATCCCAGTCAAACCAATCCTACCTTTCACATGGAGTGTTTTGATATATGTGTATGTGTTTTGATATGAGTATGTGTTTTGATATATGAGTATGTGTTTCGATATATGAGTATGTGTTTTGACATATGTGTATGTGTTGTGGTATATGTGTATGTGTTGTGATATATGTGTATGTGTTTTGATATATGAGTATGTGTTTTGATATATGTTAATGTGTTTTGATATATGTGTATGTGTTTTGATATATGTGTATGTGATTTAATATATGTGTATGTGTTTTCATATATGTGTATGTGTTTTGTATATGTGTATGTGTTTTGATATATGTGTATGTGTTTTTATATATGTGTATGTGTTTTAATATATGTGTATGTGTTTTGATATATGTGTATGTTTTTTTCATATATGTGTATGTGTTTTGATATATGAGTATGTGTTTTGATATATGTTTATGTGTTTTGATATATGTGTACGTGTTTTGATATATGTGTATGTTTTTTCATATATGTGTATGTGTTTTCATATATGTGTATGTGTTTTGTATATGTGTATGTGTTTTGATATATGTGTATGTGTTTTGATATATGTGTATGTGTTTTCATTTATGTGTATGTGTTTTGTATATGTGTATGTGTTTTGATATATGTGTATGTGTTTTGATATATGTGTTTGTGTTTTGATATATGTGTATGTGTTTTGATATATGTGTATGTGTTTTGATATATGTGTATGTGTTTTGATATATGTGTATGTGTTTTCATATATGTGTATGTGTTTTGTATATGTGTATGTGTTTTGATATATGTGTATGTGTTTTGATATATGTGTTTGTGTTTTGATATATGTGTATGTGTTTTGATATATGTGTATGTGTTTTGATATATGTGTATGTGTTTTGATATATGGGTATGTGTTTTAATATATGTGGATGTGTTTTAATATATGTGTATGTGTTTTAATATATGAGTATGTGTTTTGATATATGTGTAGCGTAGCGTGTAGCACGCGTGCACGGGCGGCTAAACCTCGATGTCTAAACCTCGATGCTGGTTGAAAATTGCACTTAATGAGAAAACTGCTTTGTCAAACGGGACAACGTTAGCGTACGCCGAGAGGCTATAGCACGCCATATGTTCCATAGTAAGGTTTGAACTTCGGCACACACAAGCACGTGCAATAAATACGGGTGTTCAGCTACACTCTAGGATGCATCATATAAATTGCTGTGCCGATTGACGTAACATTTGGTGTGCTGCTTCAGACTCATCAACTGGCAATATTAATACCCAATGATGAAACGGAAGCATGACTGCACGTGCGCAAGTGCAGATGTGTAACCAATGTCAAAAGCTACTGGGCCTATTGAGCTGAAATGATGCGTGTGGACTTAAGTACTAGACTGCACTCTAAGTACTGTGCTGAAGTATGGCTCCTGGCTTCTGGCCTTTTTGCACGTGTTGAATAACAAATTTGAGAATTTATTATTCCCGATTCAAAGAATCCAAACAATATTTTAATCGATTCACGTTTGATTCAATATTTAAATGTGTTGAATTTATGTCAAATCAATAAAATGGAAACTTACAAAGCCATAGGTATATATGAATTATGATCATTAGAACATTGTTATAGCAATAATATTTCAGTAGAAATGAGTCCATAGCTACTGAGACTGCATTGTATTTGCAGTCACACAAGTTATCATGCACACTTGAATTGTTAATAATCGTTAAATTTGATTGCATGCAGGTTTTGATTCAATCTCGATTCATGAATACAAAAATATGGTTGTGAATTGATTCTTCTTCAATGCAAGCAATTTGCATAGTCAAATCAATAACCAGTCTGGTCCCCTTCCCCCTCCCCCATGATTAGCAGAATGTTATCATTAGTCCTTTAGGAATGGGAAACTGGTGGAGTAAAAACTGGCTGCCCTGCCCCCCCCCCCTCCCCCTCCCCTAGCACTTACAATTCCTGGTTATGTTTGACTAAGGTACCTGTTGGTACGCCATGTTATGCACAGTATGGCAGCATGGTATGTCACAGTGTCATATGGTAACATCAGAAAGGCAGCAGCATTGTGCACCACAGCAAAATTTCCAAATTTATTCTGATGAAGCTGTTATTTTTAATAGGTTGTTTTAGGTTAAGATTAGTTTAACAGCTTTGTCAGAAGAAATACATAAATTTTGCTGTGGCGCACAAGGCCAAAATTTATTACGACAAAGTTGTTATTATTAATAGGTAAGGTTAGGTTAAGTTAAGTTGAATGACTCCGTCAGAAGAAATATGGGAATTTTGATGTGGTGCACAATGCCGCTACTTTTCTGATGTTACTTTATGCTGTCATGCTGTGCATAGCGCGGCACAGTGACAGGTACCTTAGGCAAAGATTACCAAATTGCATAAAAAAGTGATGCTTCTGTACCTACCAACCAAGTTTAAGTTAAGCACATACACAGGCAAATCAGAGGAAAATGTCATGCACTGGGGTATATTGATCTTTAAAGCACCTCAGCATGACACATCAGACACTACACCAGCAGATTCAAGGGGTGGGAGACCACATCCTCCTCCTCTGATGATGATGATGATGATGATAATGATGATGATGATGATGATGATGATGATGATGATGATGATGATGATGATGATGATGATGATGATGATGATGATGATGATGATGATGATGATGATGATGATGATGATGATGATGATGATGATGATGATGATGATGATGATGATGATGATGATGATGATGATGATGGCGATTGGGGGTTATGGGCGCCACAACTACAAATTGTATTTGGCAACCATGGCACATCCTCTGAAGAACACCCGATACTTGACCCGATACGTCAAAACAAGAGCCTAATGTCAACATTCCACATATTTTCACTGGATAAGCCAGAAGGTTATGTAAACTTAGTAGGCAGCCTACCGATGTGGTAAGGGCAAGAACCATTCGACCTTTAACTCGGCTGACCACCGGGTGACGGCACTGGCGGCAGCCGGCTCCTTCGTCGGCGCCGCGCTCACGCAGCAAACGTAGTCAGCCGCCAGTTACAGCTCGCTGTTTCGTACGGCCAGGGATTCACGAAGACGAGCGTGGTGAATTCTCAGTGCCTATTAATTCCTAGTACATGCTAAATTGCATGATTCTGCCCAAGTGAATTGCCGGATATGCCGCGAAACGCGCCGTGACATGCCGTGACTCCGCCTCCAGTGACGTCACATCAAGCTTCTGGCTCAAACGAGGCGGCTATAGCGGAGTCACCCCCTGCGAGCCGCAGTCCCACACAAATCTTGCGCAACACAAATCACTATCGCCTCGCTAAACGGCCTCTGTTCTGTACTCCTCAAAAGATGCATACCCGAACGGAGGAGGACGGCGACAAACTACCATTCTGTCTCCGTTGTAA
The DNA here is from genome assembly GCA_036785665.1 of Chirona hameri. Taxonomy (NCBI): domain Eukaryota; kingdom Metazoa; phylum Arthropoda; class Thecostraca; order Balanomorpha; family Balanidae; genus Chirona; species Chirona hameri. Next base: position 35,763 of record JAXIVJ010011832.1, on the reverse strand, counting down.
TTGAACAGCGTGTGGCGTTCACGTGCCGTTTCCCAGCCGCCAGGCTGCGCACTGTGCTCATTATCGCTGTTATTGCGCGTGTTTTGTTCCGTGAACAAACGAACTCGTAATAGCTTGCTTAAATATTTTATAGAGCTGCAGGATTATCTTAGAACTGCAGGAATGTTTTAGAGCTGCAGGATTAACCGAAGGTTGGTTTCCTCATTGGAATAATGTACTATTCTTTAGAATTGTGTTTTTCATTGGGAAACCTAATTATATATAGGTGCGAGTATCATGCCAGAAGTGATAATTTGCAAAGGTGTGGTACCTACTTGTCTGTCTAAGATTTGTCACCGATTACTCCACCGATGGCTATAGATTTGTCACCGATTATAATGGCAGAACGGTAACTTTTCCCAGCCCGCTGGGCCCAAAAGTGGCAGTTCTATAGATATTCGATATTGCTCACCGCTGGGCGGAAATTTGGGACAACAGTGTGCCAGACTGCCACTTATCACTTGATAAGATGCTTCTTCATGTACCAAGTATCGAGGTTCAGTTCCCCTAGGGGCCCCTGTAAAAGGTGCGCAAATGTCCCTCACATTCACCCCTTATGCCCCCTTATATGCCCCCTTATGCCCATCCCTGGAACAGGGTGATACTGACCCAGCCAACAATTGACGTTCCGATCCAATGGGGTATTCCGACATTTCCCCAAGTTTAAGTTGTTGGCGAGGTCGGACCTAATTAGAGAAAAACCTAATAGACCTAAGTAGATAAACCTTGCGATTGGCTGCGGAATTGAGATACTTTTCTTGGGATATTCTCGGGATACCGTGATATGTCCCCCGGAGAACCCAAGCGGGGAATCCCGAGTTTTCCTAAGCTCCTTATGGAGAATACGCGCGTCGCGCAGCGATACCAGGGTTCTCCGAGTTTCTCAATGACTCTCCACTGCTCTCCTAGCCTTTAAGGGGAATTCGCGGGTTTTCTCAAGTTTTCCCCAACTTCTCTGCATTTCCCTAAGCAAAAAAGTTGGACCGTCCCTGTAGCTCAGTTGGGAGAGCGCCGGGCCTCACCCGGTAGTGGCAGCCCGGGTTCGAGTCGCTTCGGCGCTCGCTATTTGCCCCTGACTGGGATGGCCTGTGGCCAGTGGCAGCGGTCGCACACAAGGTCAGGTGACGTCAGAGGGCGGGGCGGACCGTGTCCAGGTATGTCGGGCACGTACAACTTTCGCTTCTAAATTCTGCCGGATACCAGGAATTGCTTGATCGGGTGGTGGGGTCAGGGACTGCGCAACAAGCTATGCTTAGCACGGGGCCTGACCTTGGAAATTCATCTATTCAAAAACATTCGGACTAAATTTATATACAAAAGAATGCCGGCTGGATTCATACTTGTTCGCAGAAGGATACGTGCCAACTGCCAACTGCCGGGCCGTGGCAGTTTCCCTCATCACTGTACAGTGCGCAGAGATCGTCCCCTCCGTACGTACACCCAGAAGGATACGCAGAAGGATAAGGAAGGAATAATTTTTGGCCATTAATATACAACCAGTCAGCTGCTTACCTTGACACACGGAGCGTATCCATCTGTCCGTGTATCCATCTGTAGCGTATCCATCTGGCTGACCGCTGTCGGGTAGAGACCCCGGGCCGTGGCAGTTTCCCTCATCACTGTACAGTGCGCAGAGATCGTCCTCTCCGTACGTACACCCACTGCAAACTATCGGTTTCTGCGCCGTACACTTCGCCGAACAGGCAAACCGCGACGCGGCTGGGAAGCTCTCCGTCGGTGGGTTGACGAACTGGCCTCTCTCTTTCCGGAACAGGGACTTCCCCGCTCCGAGGACGCCAAATGTGAGTGACGTCAGAAAAACGCCGCGGGCTATGAGCAGCCGAGCCATGATTTAGGTCAGTGGTAGCCGACTGGCCGGATGGGCGGACTGCGACTTGGTGGCAGGAGCGATCGGCCGCGACTGGCGGCGCAGTGGCGCAGTGAGGCGGTGGCGCGGTGACGCGGCATGATCGTCGCCAATGCGCCACGTCTCGCCGCAACATACGGTTGTCATGTATTCCGTGCAACGAAACATGACGGGGGGTTCAACATCAATGAAGTGTATGAATATATATATATATATATATATATATATATATATATATATATATATATATATATATATATATATATATATATATATATATATATATATATATATATATATATATATATATATATATCTGTTCGAATGGCCTCCTTACAATGTAAAACGCACAAAGTTGAGAAATAATTGATAGTTATTAATTATTTCGACCACAGGTCATTATCAAAATGTACTAAAGAACAGTTTGCACAGACGTGACATGAAGCTCAGGAATGTCTACGTAAAATTCAAATAAGTTTCGCCATTTCACGTGAATATCACATAGTTATCCTCACATCAGCAAATCCATCTGACACAGATAAAATACCTAAATTGAGACGATATCAATAAACATCAGAACATCATTTATTTAGTACATATCAAACGTCTAGGCCTGAAGGATAGACCAATACAAAATATTCCTGTTGAGGGCTAGTTTTAGCTGGCGAATGTAAAGAGATTCCATTATTTTGCGGTTCGGATTATCTGTTGCCCTTATATGTAAGATTTTGACTGATAAAGGATGCCCAGGAAAAGTTTCATCGGCATGATATACTCTGAAATGATCCCCAAATAGAGTGTCAGTTGAATAATTTTTGGCATCTAAAACATGTTCATTGAACCGTAACCTGATAGGTCTGTTGCATTCGCCAATATAGGTCACACGATCACCATCGGATGTACACAGGTTGCATGTAACGCAGTACACAACCCCAGACATGGTCCACTTCCCCTTTACCGGCCTGAACTGCATGCATTACATGTACGTCTTCCTGAAGGACATTCTGGTTGTGAAAAATCAGATTGGACCAACTTGTTCTTGAGGGTGTCTTTGCTTTTGCAGGCCACTCTTATGTCCATGCCAGATTTCCTGGCGATACCGTTGATCTTGGCACACAGAGTTTCATCTACGTATGGTAATGAAAGGTATCCTCAGGGTCCTGTCGTGCCTGCTGTTGTTGGATATGGGAACACCTAGGCTGATGATGGTGATGTCGCTGCTGACGCTGATGTTGATGCTGGCCTGAAACATCCTGTCTAATGCCTCGAATCATTTCTTTTGGGTACCCGTTCTTCTCGAGTACGCTTTTAATTTTGTCACATGATCTGGATTTGGCTTCTTCGTTGGATGAGAGTTTGTGGGCGCGTTTAAATTCATTGCAAATGACGCCTTCTTGGTTGCCATCGGCTGAGATGAACAATAATTAATGATCCCTGAATCCCTGAATCCCTTCCTCCCTGAAAATCCCTGAATCTCTGAGATCCCTGAATCACTCGGCTTGATGAATAGCTCAGTAGAATACTTGCTGTTCTTGTCAACAGATATGAGAGCATCAGGGAACGGGATACTACCTGATGCATTGGAATCTTCTATGGTGAACTTTATGCTGGGACAAACCAAACGCCCCCACAAACTCTCATCTAACGAAGAAGCCAAATCCAGATCATGTGACAAGGTTCAAAACGTATTCGAGAAGAACGGGTACCCAAAACAAATGATTCGAGGCATTAGACGGGATGTTTCAGGCCAGTGTAGCGGGGTACATCTTCTCAGCATGTTCCAATGCACCGGGCCTGACTCCTCTGACAAAACATTCCGAGCCGGCCGGCGGCAGACGCCCCCTCTCCTCGCATCCAACCCAGACATGCAAAAACTCGGGTCCGAAGCCCGAGACTGCAAGTCTAGTAACTACAGTCATCACAGCCATCGCCAGAACAGCTGAGTAAGCGAGACGACGGCGGGGAGCAACGCTAGCCGGGTGTACGCCCCTCAGGTACACCCATTACGGTACCAGTCCCATTTGCGTACCGGCCCCAGTACCGTCCCTACCGGCGCTGCCACATCACCCCGCCCCTCCCCTCTATGTCCTATGAGTCAGCCTTTGGACAGCCAGGGCGGCCGCCCAAAGGCAGAGGGACAGCTGTGTAGAACTGTAGCACGCCAACAAAGAGACGGGTTTGAAGTAAGGGAAGAATGGTTGTTGAGAAGAAATGCGGATGATAAACCGACACTATTGATGCGAAGTGATAGAAAATCGCAGTCAATTATTACGGAACAAATGACGTGTACGATATACGCGGAGTAAGACGTAAAATCAGAAGTATTGTCTAAAAAGAAGAATTGATATTATCACAAGGGCGAAGAGCTAATTGCAAGTAAGGATAAAATTAGAAATACGATCAACGCCGGCATATATATATGTATATATATTTAACGATTGTTAATGCAGCACTACAAATTACTGAACTTGAACGTAGCTCCAAGCAATGATACAAAATTAAGCATGTCAAGAGTTTCGTTAAACTGAAGAAGGCGAACATTTCATGCTGGAAAAATAAAGGGATGAAAAGAAAGTCATCTAAAAACGATACTACGACGTAATAATTGGAATGCAATGACTGAAAGGACTACCTGATTGATTATTGAAGAATACCATTTTATCAGCAAGATGCATTATCAAGAAACCAAAATTATCTGGTTATATAAAGATGCCGTAGTCCTCTTATCAAACTTATATAAAGATATTTGCACCAGACACCAGACACATGGCAGTAACAAAGCAAAGGACGTGGCCATAGGTAGCAAGCAAACAAGAAAGTGGAAGAAATATGCACTACTTGAAGCAATTATATTATGAACAAAATTAAGTAAGAAAGGTCATTAAGAAGTTTGAAGAAGCTCTATACACTAGAAATGCAAAATTGTCGACGGCAAGAATCGGCCAATCAGAAGACGGGGGTGTGCCACACCCAGAGCAAGACACCGCCGGGTCGGAGTATAAAAAGAGGCAACGTCGCACAGAGAGCGGGAAGGGGAGCGGACAGCAGCGGACAGCAGCGGAGGCAGTCGACAACGGGACCCCAGCACGCGCGCTGCCCGCGGCGCGGCGGCGGTAGCCGTCCGCCGTGGCAGGGCGGACAGCGGAGACAAGGCGGCGGACAGCGGAGACAAGACAGCGGACAGGAGCGGACAGCAGCGACGAGCAGCGGACAGCAGCGGAGGCAGTCGACAACGGGACCCCAGCACGCGCGCTGCCCGCGGCGCGGCGGCGGCAGCCGTCCGCCGTGGCAGGGCTGACAGTGGAGACAAGACAGCGGACAGGAGCGGACAGCAGCGGAAGGGGAGCGGACAGCAGCGGACAGCAGCGGAGGCAGTCGACAACGGGACCCCAGCACGCGCGCTGCCCGCGGCGCGGCGGCGGCAGCCGTCCGCCGTGGCAGGGCTGACAGCCGCAGAGAGAGGAAGACGGCAAGAACAGAGCCGACGGCGGCAGATCACAGTAAGTCACGAAGCTGCTCATCCTCTCCGATCCTACCCGAAATTCTGCCCAGGTCCGGTGATTACAAAATTTAAACAATAAGGGACTAAGTGGGATATTTTACGTAATTTGGGTCATCTGTCCAGGCTCGCTACTTTTTACCTAGGAAGGCAGGAAAAATGTATGTGTAGCCGATGCTGTACTAGAGGTGTGATGCCAGGCGACCGTAGTACTTTGGAATCCAGCACGCTGCGTTGCAGGTCATGGCGTAAGCCCTAGCGCATTGGCGCATGTAAATACGAGCGGTTTTAGTTAGTATTTTAAACTAGAGATTGAGCGAGTCAATTATTCGGTTCTGTGCTGGTTTTGGTGATATTAGGCGGAGATTCAAATGAATCATTGGTTGAACATGTAAATTGATTGGGACGTACCAAAAACGATTATTTACTGCGCTACCGTTTGTTTAGTTGCTGAGTTAAAATAAACATTGTAAATTTGTGTAACATTTTACGGGGGAAAGGAGACATGATGGAGTCGAGAGGGTCGTTGAAGGAAGGAAATGTACACAGCGATGCGGTTCCCCGACAGCATGAGGTAAGGCAAGAATTAAGCCAGTATAGCCGCAGATAAGTAGGATATGTTTCGATTGTTGTTTGAATGGTTCGATTAATTCGTTCTCGTCTTGCTCGCAATACTTAGACAGAAGCCCGAGTTTAATGATTAAGTACGTTTCCGCTTCAGTAAATTTAACGTTATGTATCAGAGTTGTGGACGATTTCAAATCACGGAATGGTAACTTTCGCTGAACGGTTAAAACGCCAGGTAACCCAACTACCAGACAAAGTATTAGTGAGGTTGGGTAGAGACTCGTCATTCTAGCTTGGCAGGTAAGGATAACAAATGTAAGGACCATATCACTGAGACGGCATCGATTGGTTATAAAGTATCGGTTCATTCTGTCGCTTAGAGGTGTGCTCTATGTTGAGCGGGACAACACAAATCGGAGACTGGTAAGTTACCGCCAGGGGATTGTCTGTCTAAGATTACATATGTAAAATCGGCGATGCGCTATTAGCTATTGGTCCAGCATCGCTTCCTACCGACGATTGTTTAAATACGGTGTATGAGAAATGCGATTCCTTAGCCGTCAATGCGACCTCGTTTCTGTCGCTGATAAACTTGTGCCGCTGATCCGGAGTGGTTAACGTTAAATCCCTGTCTATATTACCTTCTTGGAATTATCGATCAAACCATAACTAGTTCAGCCCGTAAAAGGTTCTAAGGGTGCAGCAACCTGCAACAGACGTATACTTATCAGTTCAGTGGATCGTCGTTGGTTCGCTAGATTAGCAACTTGACCGTTATTTCCCTATACACGTTTAATTTCGGTACAACGATGCAGGAGTGCATTTGGTGTTAAATTACGGCCAAATATGCAGAGATAATCGTCCCACCACGAGGGGCCCTTCAACGACAACATTCGAAATAATTGTAGTCACCATTAGACCGTCCAACACCCAGGCAAGGTCCGTCATTCCGTCATTCCGTCTGCTCTCACCGTCTGATCAGAGTTGGCATTCCGTTCACACTTGTATTCAATACTCCAGACATACCACACCAGTCACCACTACAACGAGGAACGAAGAAATCTAGGCTGAGATGGAGCAGATGAACTGTATGACGAGTGATGGAGGAGGAAGCTGAAGCGGGCGATCTGGGGGAGAGAAAATACGTAATCAGAGGGGGGGTCCCGGGCGGCCGTGTAAAACAGAGTAGACACAGGCAGAGTGACCAGAACTGCCAATGAATAGCACTCAGTTGGCGCAACAGATGGAAGCCACGGGTCGATTAGTTGTACACCTAATACGACAGACACGCGAACATCATTAACGCCGAGCATGAACAACAGGGGCTCAACACAAATTAGAATGGGATGGGACAAGGCCTCTGACTGGTTAAGTAAAGTGGCCATCACTGATCAGGAATTTAATTCCAGACGCGCGGTGTTTGGGTGAAACCAGCTGGACTCACCTGGTGAATTTGGGTTTAAAGTTAATCTTGCAGCGCGACGAGGGCCCACTCAGCGGCCGCTTCTAGGCGAGGTGGTAAAGCACCCGCTCTCACCCGCAACGCGTATACGATCTCACGAAGGCGGCGGGTTTGCCTCCGGGAAATACGTCGATGTTCGGCGAGCGTCTGCTCCGCCGCTAACATTCGACGCTCCGCCTCTTCGACCCGCCGCTGCAAAAATCAACGTAATGATCACACAGGAGTACTGGGAGTCTACTAAGGGCAAGAGGCAACGGGTGAGATTAACATAGGACGTCATAAAGTATGCAAGGACCACAAGTATTAGGATGTGACGAACGCATCATAGGGACCATTTAACAATTAGATGAGGAAACCATGAACCGCATCATACAACGTTACACAGTCTAAAGTCCAGCCTTTCCACCACTGCTATAACTTACCTCCGACTTTACGACAGCCCGATGCAGTTCTATTAAATCCTGTTGGAAGGCACAGGGCGCGGCCGCCGAGAAAGGACTCGGCGATCGGCTAGTGCTGGGAACCTCTACCTCCTGGGATGATGTCGACATGGCCGCGGGATATGGTCGTGCGTGGGCGGGCCCCGCACTTATATAGGTGCCGCCCGAGCCATTAAGAGTCTGCACAAAAACAGGCAACATCAGCGGTAGTGAAGCAAACTAGTGGTTCAGTTTTCTCCGCTAGATGGCAGGCCGGGAGCAAGACTGGTCCAGTAAGTAAGATGTGGTCAGGAAGCAGAGGTGTGAGGCTCATCCAGCCGGGAATTAAAGGCCTGCCAATCAATAGCACCACCAGAATAGCCAATAGGACACCTAGGTCATACATTGGCATTGCTCGGAGGACCAGGTCATGGTCATGTTGGCATTGCTAGGGTACTCAACTACCCATTTAGGCACCCATTCTACTCATTCATTAGACTTTTAGGCAACATTGATTTCCCTAGCTCTCTCCTGGGTTTCTCCACTCACAAGTGAACGTAACTGGTGGGGAGGTCAGACAATAGCAAATTCCTTGATATGCATGCACCAGATCTCATAAACATCATTGTACATCATTGAGGAGAGGGAAGTTAAGGAGGATGGAGATGCAATTCTAGCAGTTACAGCCAAGAAAAAGTCAATAGCTTAGCACATTCCCATAGGCTACAACAATCTAGCTATCTAACCTTAAGTCTAATGTAACTGCTCTCTACATCTGCAATCTACATCCCTGCACTATCGTCCCATGGTGAGACGCTCAGAAATTCTGGAATAAACTCAAAACCACAGCGTGATTCCCCCTACATACACCACTATTGGGGTACAATGTCACATTCAGCTTAAAGCAAGGATCCAGACATCAAGGGTGTGAGCGGGTAGGTTAGGATACTCAGTAGGCATTGAATAACCCGTCAGATGGTTGATAATGAACCTAGAGATCAATAAAGTAGCCTAAAATTACTCAACACAGGTTCTCATCAAAATCACGTCCCACAAAAACCCTTCCGGAGATTCAGTTAATACATAGGAAACATGTTAACAGTGACCCAGCTCTTGACATAGATATTCAGATACAGGTCAGCAAGGTTATGGAGATATTTATTCACTGCCTCACACCGGAGTATGCATCTACAGATCTACCTGGTCTGTTTAATTACAATAAATTAGGGTTAACACAGGAAGCATAACTACATCGAAATCAGTAGTGGAAATTTGTGCCGTTCTTGCACATCAAATAAGGAACGAAGGGAATCCCGAATGTTCCTCATCACAAAAATAGTTGTAAGGCTATACAAGTATATTTTCCCATTGTTGATATAACTTACCAGGTACTTACCCCATATTAGGCCGATGAGAACCGCCATTCCGTCAACACGCCCAACGCAATGTCCCACTCAGGCCGTTGTCGTCCCAATACCTAGAAGCTATTCAATAAATGTCACCGGTGACGTCACTGGAGCATTACTTTTGGATACCTGTGAGAGTTCTGTGACATTAATATGAAGCTTGATACGGTCTAACATACATTATTGATGAGGTACCGTGCATGTTATCACTTTGCGAAATAGTGTCTCATATATTTAGCTGCTATGCCGGATATAAGTTGCCTCGGTGACGTCATGACAGATTTGGGCGCAGCAGGGACGGTTCTACCTGGTGATGGGGACTTGGACACCGACTATGACTAACTGATATAGTCATTTCTCGGTCTACGAAAGGAAATACGTAGCCAACCAGGACACAAAGATGGCCGCCGTAGGTAACAAGTAAATCTGGCCACGTGACGTCACTGGGCTGGGGGGATTCCTCTCTAACAGTGAAGGAAATTCTTGACGATTGATATAGTCGGCAAATACGACACAGATACAAATCGCGTTTACACCAATGCAAAATCCACGACGATAGAGCTAATATGGAGACAATAATTGTTTAGTCTAAGGGTCGAAGCTAATTATTTACAACTAAGCTGGAAGGGTGAACGCAAAGTCCGAAAATGAACAGGGAAGAAGGGAGCCGACGAGAAAGGGGGGGGGGGACTTACTGGTAAAGGGCTGGATTTACTTTTTAAAGGGCGGAGCAATGTGCAAGCTGCCCGTGGAGACTATCACGAGACAGGACCGCAAAGGAACAGAGTGAATCAAGCCTAGATGCAAATAATACTGATGTAGCGCCGATGTGTGGCGAGGGCGTTGAGACGCATACGATTAAAGGGATACCACCGCTAATGCAGAGGCCAAGGCTCAGGCATCCGAAGTACACTCGAAGGAAGTATCAGTAATGTGTCTCGGCAGATAGCAGTAATTACGTATTCCAGCAGAGAGAGGTAAGATAAATGTACTATGGCTGATAATACTCACAGTCAAGTCAGGGCCGGACAGAGATGAAATAGTATTGGAGCTTGGAGAAGAGGCATGACGGCTTGTATGCACGATCCCTGTATCGATAATCTATCAGTGTGGCGAAACATGCAAATGAAGTGCTCGTGGAAAATTATGCCCAGACCGAGTGATATCGGCTGGCCGCATATCACAGGGAGGTTACAAGTAGTAAGTCCGAGACTGCGGGTGCCAAATGCCCAGAGGATGATAGGTTGGCGCAGAAAAAGGAGGGCGAGGGAGGAAGGATAAGAGGGAGGAGGAGGCCAGACGTGCCTCAGAAGTCACTCACGGTTAAACGGGGAGACCTCCTAAAGAAATTCCCGGGCGCCCGCAGTCGGTATATAGGCAAGGACATCCGCGTGGCCCGCCGTCGATGCCGGTCGATGTTAACTTAGAAAGTTGGTCCGGCGGAGCCAGGTCGTGGCCCGGATGGAGGTCAGAGGTCCGGCGGAGCCCAAGTTAGGCCCGGATAGAGGACCCAGGTCCGGCGGAGCCCAGGTCGTAGGCCCGGACAGTAGGTATAGGGGCCTCTCCCGGACAGAGAGGATAAGACGGGCAGTAAAGCGTAGTCGGTGTTTCATATAAGTCCTATGGATAAACTCGCTCCCTTTTAAAGGAGGAACTGGACGGATTACATTAAGTGCATATATTCTGGGCGGCCCACGCAGCAATGCTGTCGTTCAGCGGAGCGCTAATAGGATTTCGTATTGACGAGGACATTTATCCTACCTGGGAGTCACTCATCCAGCTGGCATCCGGCACTACTGGGAGGGAATTTTTGGGGACGGACCAATAATTATGGGGCGAATGAAAGCGGAATGTCTGTAGCTGGGAAAGTGGCAGTACGGATGATGACGGATAAATCTTAGGTTAAGGCCCAGTAGGAGTAGTCCGAACTTTGCCTGGACAGCCGTACGGATCATCACTCGAAGGAAAGCAAAACTTAGCGACGCTGGGCGTAAGACAAAGTGGGCGATTTTGGCTTTGGAGGTGAGCAGGGGTTAGAGGGGATGGGTAACTGGACGGATGACCTCACTTACGATCCGACTTACGATTGTAAAGAGATACCTAATCACGAAAGTTGGCAATGGTCACCAGGGCGTCACAACCGACGCTAATCCTACCCCTTTTCCCGTTGTACCGTCCTCACCCTCATGGGCGAGACACTGCCCCTCCCGTCCTCGAGCAGTGAAATAGCATGTCGGTGAACCAGCCTATATGATGGACCAGGATGACCAGCCTCTCAAAAACTAAATGCATCTACCACCATCAGATGTTTTGTACGCAAAGGGGAGACCACTCACCACTGTCTACCGTCTTCTTCATCTTCACCAGGTCTACCGTATTGCTCACACTCACGCAGCCGCCGGACTCTTCAAGGCTCAGATGATCAGTTCCGCCTCTTGCTCAGTCTCTACCGCTGACTGTGAGACTCCCAGATGGTCGAGCGCACTCTTCACCACCCCGCTGTTCCCCCGGTGTTTCCCCCACGCTACACCAGCATCAACATCAGCATCAACATCATCAGTCCACTTAAATTGGACCAAAATGGATAAAGCTCAGGACACTGTCCTGGACGACGCCGGATCGAATGGTGAAGAAATGACCCAGATCGGTCCCATATTTCGGAGAATGGGCTCGTCTTTGAACCAAATTTAATGTCCAGAAAAATATATGCTGAGCTTCGTCCACTTATCGCTAGATGTGGCACTTCTTTATCTACAAAAAAAACGCGACCAGCCCCCAATGCAAAATGCAAATGGCGGTACTGGGCGGGCTGTCACACCTGACGCGACGGCCTGGGATGCTGCTATCTCCGTAACATGTTGACTCACATGTGTGACGTCAGAAGCCTATTCGGGTTTGACCAATCGACTGGCTTCATAGAGAGATGGATGGCCGTTAGCTCACTTGTTCCCGTGACGTTTTGCCATTCGCTCATATAATAGTAGCGAGCAGCAAACTACAGCGTCATTGTCAGCTACAGCGTCAAAATAAGCTGCACACTTCGAAATAAGCTGCACACTTTGAGAGCACACGCTGGAGAGCTTCAGACCCGTGATGTGTTCTCGCTGACGGAGACCTGGCTCACCCCTGACGTCATGGACTCGGAACTGCAGCACGGCTGGCCGAACCACGTCTGGTTCAGGAAGGACCGCAACGGACACGGAGGAGGAGTCGCCTGCGCCGTTCGATCCAGCCTGTGGCCAGTTCAACGCGCTGATCTGGAGCCAGACTGTGAGCTGCTCGCCGTTCATATTGGCGGCAGGTCGCCGGTGATAGTGGCAGTGTGCTACCGCCCGCCAGACGCCAGTGACGACATCGACAGAATACTTGGCTTCGTGGGGAGAGTGCGGGCAGCGGGGTGGCCGCTGATACTCGTGGGAGATTTCAACCTCCTAGAGATACAGTGGCCGGCGAGACAGAATCCTGTGCTGCTCCGGAGATCGGCCCGAGCCATTCAGTTCATAGATGGCGTTAGTGACCATGGTCTGGATCAGACCGTGTCGGCCCCGACACGGGGGGACGCTATCTTAGATCTGGTGCTGTCCTGCGGTGGTAAGGCGGTCTCTGCTGTCGTGAAGGTACCTTCGATTCCGACCACCGTGAAATTGTCACCTGTTTCACCGTGCGTTCACCGCTGTTTGCCAAGGTGTTCAGAACGACAGCATTCAACTATAAATCCGCTGATTTCGACGGACTACGTGGTGCGCTGAACTGTCTGCCTTGGAATATTATGCTAGCAATGGATGTGGATTCAGCTGCTGATGCGTTTTACGACCTAGTCAACGCGGCTATTGCTGACTATGTGCCTACAGTGTACATAGGTGCTCGTTTTCCGCCATGGTTTGATCGTGACGTGAAGTCTGCCCTGCGTCTTAAAGAGACATCCTTTAAACGTTAAAAATCCTCTCCCTGTCATGAAAACGCACGAGCATTTTCGCAAGCGAGATCCGATTTCAAATCACTCGCAAACTTTAAATATCGCAAATATCATAAGGGACTCGTGCATGACTTCAAGGACAACCCTAAACGTTTTTGGTCGTTTATTAAATCGCTGAAATCATCATCCCACTCTACTCCAGTTCTTATGCACGGTGGAAACAGCTTCACTGGTGATTCCGAGAGAGCGGCTTGCTTTAACCAGTGCTTTGCCCAAAAGTTTTCTGACCCTCATGTTGGCACGTTGCCAATCGCTCCAGACCTAAACGCACCAAATTTAAACGAATTTGACTTTCCTCAGGACAAGGTCGAGCGCCTACTTTTCAACCTTGACAGGTACAAGGCATGCGGTCCGGACGGCCTCAGTGCTCGCATTTTAAGGGAATGTGCTCGAGAGCTGGCCGTCCCGATCGAGATGCTGTGCCGCTTATCGGTCGAGCAGGGCGTCTTTCCAGCCCGTTGGAAACAAGCCAATGTCATACCGGTGCATAAGAAGGGAGATAAAAACGACCAGAAAACTATCGCCCATCTCCCTTTTACCACTCTGCTCAAAGGTGCTGGAGAAGGTTGTTTACGACTGCCTGATTGAACATTGTCGTCCCGTTTTGCCTGTCAACCAACACGGATTTATGCCAAAACGTTCGTGTGTGACCAACCTGACCTGCTTCCTGAATGATGTCTGGGGCTCTATAGCCGAGGGAAACAGCTAGACGCCGTGTACACCGACTACTCGTCCGCGTTTACAAGTGTGAATCACCAACTGTTGTTGCACAAAATGAAGCACTCATTCAACGTGAAAGACCGTGCATACTCGTGGCTTCGCTCATACCTGTTAAACCGTAGTCAGCGAGTGGTTGTAAACGGGAAACACTCACCGTGGACTCCAGTGTTATCGGGCGTCCCAGAAGGTAGTATCTGCGGCCCCCTGTTATTTATCTGTTTTACCGCCGATATACCACTCCACATACAAAATGGATGCACAATGTATGCTGATGACGTTAAGCTGTATACGCCGGTCCGCTGTGAGGACGATGCTCGCAATCTTCAGTCTGACATCGACTCTCTTGTACATTGGTCACGTGTGTGGGGGCTAAGTTTGAACCCGGCCAAGTGCCACGTAATATCGTTTACCTTGCGCACCTCGCCTGTCTTAGCGGCCTACACAATGGATGGTGTTACACTAGAGCGTCACGCACAGGTGCGCGACTTGGGAGTCATCTTAGACTCAAAGTTGAACTTCGCTTCTCATGTGGACGCCACAGTCGCAAAGGCCAAACGTATGCTTGGACTGCTTATCCGCAGCATGCAGCTGCCAGCTCCCCGTCGCCATGTAAAGCTCGATCGCAAGGTAATGTTGTGTGCTTTCAACGCTCATGTCCGCTCCATTGTCGAACACGGGAGCGTGGTCTGGTCGGGAGCGGCAGTGACTCATCTTAAACGGCTGGAACGCATTCTGCATTCCTTTTTTATTTGGCTCGCGTGTTCATCTGACCACAGCTCCTTTAACCTAGCTTACGATCACTTACTGCAGCATTTCAAGGTTTCCTCCATAAAATCTAGTTTCATGCAGCATGATCTTATGTTCATACACAACGTTTTTCACGGCCGACTTGACAGTCCCCAGCTCCTGTCATGCTTTCACCTGTCGGCTCCGGCCAGACGGATCAGGTCGCCTGTGCTCTGGCATATACCGTTTGCACGTGTCGCTGCTGTGAAAAACGGATCTTTTTGCCGAATTTCTTCCATGTGTAACGAGTTTCTTAACGCCTGCGTATCCCTAGATTTATTTTGCTCGCCATCATCCGACTACAAATCCGTTGTGCGGTCACATGTATCTCGGGCAGGTGCCTTTTGAGCCTTTTGAGCTCGCAGCCAGGCTTCACCATGCGAGGGCTCATCGAATGGTTATGTGCGTGTGCGTGTGCGTGTGCGTGTGCGTGTGCGTGTGCGTGTGCGTGTGCGTGTGCGTGTGCGCGTGCGTGCGTGCGTGCGTGCGTGCGTGCGTGCGTGCGTGCGTGCGTGCGTGCGTGCGTGCGTGCGTGCGTGCGTGCGTGCGTGCGTGCGTGCGTGTGTAGGTGTCTTGTCTGTCGTCTTGCATGCGTGTGTATTTTAAGTGAAAGTCATAGTTTTATCTCCTGACTTCGCCTGTAACCGGGTGTTATGCCTGTTGGTGATTTATCAATAAATACAAATACAAATACAAATATTGCTTGTTGGTGTCGGACGCACACGTGGGTTATTGTGATCAAGGATTGTGATTATTTCCAAGCAGCTACGCGCCCTAACCCATCAAGAACAATTGGATTGATCTCACGGTGGGTATTTTGTTTTGTGTAGCATTTAAATTATTTGAAGATATGATATGAAGGTCAGTTCACGATTTGAAATGATATTCCTAGACACATTTCCTGGTTATGACCCACGAAGTAACTGTTTTCTGGCATTGTTCTGAATTGTTGTCGTGAAAAAGAAATGGTGTGCTTAGGTAGGTATACATTGCTTGTCTGCATGAGTGCATAGTTTAATGTACCTACCAAAAATTGTCAGCACATTTTGATATGGGGAAATTGGTTTGGTAGTTTATTAATAATTAATAATTAGTATATCAGTATTTCTTTTTTTTGCCCACCATCAGGTTATTTTTGTACTCTTCCTTTGTAAATATATGTACTCCTCCACCAACAAAAAAGTAGAATTCCCGCCCTGGGGGGGCCTGGGAGCCAAATAACCACAGCAGTTGTTGTGCTATAACCCTCGCCCTAAGGGAGCTTTTTTCACCTTCGCCCTACGGGGGGGCTACCAGGCCCCCCTGTTAACTTCCAAAACATGCAACTTAGAGCAATGCGGTAAGAAACAGCATGTTGCCTGTCATGAGAGGAATCTAACAGTATGCGATTTTTAAGTTTCAGGTCAACGGGTGACCTTCCAGGTCAAGTGAATGACCTCGGATTTACCACGTCCAGAACAGCGATTTTGCTCTTCAGAAAACCTCAAAATTAGAAATTGATAAATGTAAATAAAAAGGCATGTTCCTAGACCAGTTTTGGCTCAGAAAAACAAAAAAAAGGTAATTGTTTGTTCGTATCTTGTCCAAAAATGTCAAAAAAAGTAATTAAGAAATGACGTCATCAGTTTCTTACACTTAGGAAGCCATGACCCAGTCAAAAATGAAGAAATTGCTTTGAAATTTAGTATGGGTATTGCCCATACTCAGTTCTCTCACATATATTCCGGTTTTTCTAATATATTTGAAAATTTTGATTTTGTGGGGATTTTCCCCCCAAAAAAAGTTTTTTTAATTTTAGGGCTCAAAAACCCAAAATTTTGAAAATCAAAGATTTCCTTTTAAAGGAGAATGCCATTTTGCATCTTTGGTGAATTGCGTTTGCAGTTTGCTTTAAAACTCTGTTTTCTACGATTTTCCCAATATTTCTTCTTTTTTTACCAACATGACGTTATCAAAACATTAATATCTCCCAAACTTTTTGACCAATTTCAATTAAATTTGTACAGCCTACGTATAATTGTTGTAAACTCAGCTACTCAAAATGTCAGCAAGGGGCATCTGATGTGTCAAAAGTGATTCAAGAAAAACCTCAGGGGGGGCCTGTCATGCCCTCCCCCCCGTAGTGCGAGGGATAAGCCACAATTATGATGTATGACGTGCTTGCGGCTTGCCTGTGTTTTCTTTTGTCAATTTCAACTTGTTATTTCTGTTAAGAACCTGCCATTTCTGGCAAAACATTGCCAGTGTTTTCTTTTGCCAACTCCAACTTAGTATTTTGCTAGGATAAGGATTGCAATTTTTGTGAAAATAAGATATGCTTAACTTGAAGGGGCCCGACGGTCCTGGGCCTCAATATTTTTGACCGGGTATGGTCCGGACATGAACTTGGTGTTATGGGCCTTGGCTGGGCCGGGCTGGGGGTTGATGTGACCGTGGTGAACACTGGTTTAAATACATCAATCATACCACACTTTGTTAGAAAACATCAGAGGGTCATCCAATTAACTGCCTGTAAGGTGTAAAGACCTGTAAGGTAGGCAAATGTGTTAATTGTGCCTTGACCAAAAATTGTCCAAAATATCTGTGGCTGACCGACCGAGGTCCAAATCGGAGTCGGATTATTTTCGGACGTCCAAAATTTGGAATCTGATTTACATCACTAGTATTTACATATATAGACCATGACAGTCACCCACGAATAGGCCTAAGGGTCACAGAAAGCTTAATTTGCCAAAAGTACACCGCTATAACTCATATACGGCATCAGTCAAGATCAAAATGATCAAATCAAAAGATAAAAATGCACTACGAAACATTCGCGCTAAACTGGCGTTTGGTCACAATTCGCGCCGCTGCATTATGACGCATCGCACCGCTGCATTATGACGCATCACGTCCATTTTAAGGGGTTTAACCCTTTAAGAAGATCTACACGTGCACCGGGTGCATTTCTCCCTGCACCCCTCTGGCGTTACCGTCAAACCACACCATCCAGAGGGCTGCAAATTGACACGCTGGTGTGGGGTCATGCAACGTGGCCATTTAAAGCGTTTTGACGCCATCCTATCAGGACCTGCACGTGCACAGGATACACCCTTCGTGATCCTCTGTACCATCATTTTTCCGAATTTGACCTCAAGGCAGTGCGATGCAGTGCCGGCCACTAGTGTAAAATGTTACGGTTTAATTAATGTCTTTCATTTTAATCGAGTAAATACAACTCCTTGGAGGTGTCCAGAAGTTCTGATTTGGTGATACAGCTAATATTATGGACTATGTGAGTAGCCGGATAGGCGAACGATGTCCGCCCTGATTTATTCAGAACTCCGCTCCGCCTGAAACTCAGTCGATGCGGAAGAGAATATGGTAAGGAGCCTCTTAAAGGATTGCGTCATTAAATCAGAAGTGGGTCTGGGGCGCTGAACTTATGTAATAAAAATTAGCTGAGTCTCGACACCGGACTTAATCAAGTTAAAAGCAAATGTGAAAATGGGGTGCTGACCAAGTGCTGCTGTAAACTTGGCTCTCTTGACATCGGGGCATGTCGAACTTGGCTCTCTTGTTATTCAAGTGTATGGCTGCCTTACTTGGCTCTCTTGTGATTCAGGTGTATTGCTGCCTTACTTGGCTCTTTTTCATTCAGGTGTATTGCTGTCTTACTTGGCTCTCTTGTCATTCAGGTGTATGGCTGCCTTACTTGGCTCTCTTGTCATTCAGGTGTATGGCTGCCTTACTTGGATCTCTTGTCATTCAGGTGTATTGCTGTCTTACTTGGCTCTCTTTTCATTCAGGTGTATGGCTGCCTTACTTGGCTCTCTTGTGATTCAGGTGTATAGCTGCCTTACTTGGCTCTCTTGTCAATCAGGTGTATGGCTGCCTTACTTGGCTCTCTTGTGATTCAGGTGTATAGCTGCCTTACTTGGCTCTCTTGTCAATCAAGCGTATGGCTGCCTTACTTGGCTCTCTTGTCATTCAGGTGTATTGCTGTCTTACTTGGCTCTCTTGTCATTCAAGTGTATTGCTGCCTTACTTGGCTCTCTTTTCATTCAGGTGTATGGCTGCCTTACTTGGCTCTCTTGTCATTCAAGTGTATGGCTGCCTTACTTGGCTCTCTTGTCGATCAGGTGTATGGCTGCCTTACTTGGCTCTCTTGTCATTCAGGTGTATTGCTGTCTTACTTGGCTCCCTTGTCATTCAAGTGTATGGCTGCCTTACTTGGCTCTCTTGTCATTCAAGTGTATAGCTGCCTTACTTGGCTCTCTTGTCAATCAGGTGTATGGCTGCCTTACTTGGCTCTCTTGTCATTCAGGTGTATGGCTGCCTTACTTGGCTCTCTTGTCATTCAGGTGTATGGCTGCCTTACTTGGCTCTCTTGTCATTCAAGTGTATGGCTGCCTTACTTGGCTCTCTTGTCATTCAGGTGTATGGCTGCCTTATTTGGCTCTCTTGACATTTCTGTGTATGGCTGCCTTACTTGGCTTTCTTGGCTCTCTCTTTACTTGGCTCTCTCTCTTGCCGGCGTCCCTGTTTCACCTACATACGTTTTTGGACAGCCAGAACAAGGCACCTCATATACCACACTCATTTCAGAAGAACAATCACGCTTTGTTTTTCCATGAACCAAGTCACGTATTTTTCCACCGGCGTTCATCGACACTTTTAAAGGGATTATACGGGTTTTTCCTAGAATAATTGAGTTACATAGTAAAACTTACTTATAAAGGTGGTAGAAGTCACACGGTAGTCACATTTTTATGAAAATTACCTCTTCTGCACGTAAGAACATTTCAAAGTGCGCGGTGATGCCACCGCGTACTTTCTGAAGTACTGGTTGAGGCGGAGCCAGTCATCTCTTTTATGTAAATGAAAACACCTCACGTATGGCATAGTTCCGGTTACAATAAGCAATATATTGATTACAAAAAAAGTGTTTTTTCCAACGACAGCAGCAGTTACCTAGTTTTTCCCATAAAATTCGATGTTTTTCATGAATTTGCATGCCAAAAAAGTAATACGCCACCACCAAATTCTCAACGCTAAAGGCCGCAAGGAAAAAATCCACAAAAACCACAAAACCCGAACGAACAGTATGTAGTTATAAAGAGTCTCGCAAGAATTGAATTGAATAGTCTTTTTGTGATCCATTATAGGACTTGCAGATAATTCAAAGCTCTAGACTTGATGAAAAACGAACAAAGGCATGACATTATCGTCCTGGCCAAGAGCATCTTGAATTTAGTAACTCCTTCTACAATCGTCATCCAGATGGCAAAGAGCGCAAGAATTGTCACGTATGCCAAGGCCAAGGTGATCTGCATCGCATATTGTCAATATTGATATTGTACCATGCCCTAACCCACCAAGAACAAGAGGACATTGTAGCACAGAGTAAGTTTATATCTACCATATTGTATCATTATTTTATATGTTAAGTATTTTAACTACCGTCAGTATGTTGTGAAAAGGGTGTTGTAAACCATACAGATCAAACTATTTAATAGTGAGAAATATTTGTATATGACCTTACAAAATACTATTCAAGTTTTAGTGCATTTATATATATTTTATATGAATTTTCGGCCACGGGCCATGATCACATATACAATAAAGCAAAGATGAATGAATATGTCACACCAAAACCTAGCCAGCGGTTACATCATCAGTTTCCCTGCACCTTTCACGTGATAGCATACATGGTACCTATACTTTAATAACACACACTCATCAAAATAACACAAACATGTAAGTCAGTATTGCTTTTTAGTGAACACTCCTCTAAAACCAGTCAAATGATGTGCCAAGATGAAACATTTCTGTTCAGCACCAGTTTATGTTTTCAAATGTGAAGGGATTCATACATTTTTCTGTGCTGATGGTCGCTAGTTTTTTGGGTAAAATCTCAACAGATAAGGGGATTTCTCCATGTAGACATTGGTGCCCCCGGTGAGCCGCTATGAAATGATCTCCAAAAGGTGTCTCAGGGGTTTTGTTTTTGGCAGTGAGGATGTGTTCATTAAAACGCAGTCTGATTGGTCTTTTTGTTTCCCCTATGTAGGTCACATCTTCCCCCTTGGTCCCACAGACGACACATGGAATCTTATAAACTACCCCAGAAGTTAAACATCTACCTTTAAGACCAGGCTCGCACGCATTGCGAACATGTAAACCAGACGGACACTGTGGTTGTGAAAAGGCAGAACGAGTAAGACAGCTTTTCAGAGTGTTTGGCCATGCAACCGCCACTCCATGTGAGATTGTTTAGCAATAGAGTTAACTTTCGCACACACACACACTCGTCAATGTATGGCAAGCCAGCCTTGGAATTTTTGCCATTTTCTGGGCTTTTTGGGTCCAAAGAATTTTGCTCTTCATATTTATTTGTTCAGGAAGTTTGCTCTTTTCACCTGATCTTACCGACATTGTAGTTAAAATAGAATTCAATTTTCCTCGCAGTGATTTCATATCTATTACAAATCAGGATTTTTTACTTTCCAAGTAAAATAATTAAAACAAAATGAAAATCTTAACTTGCCTGACAATACAATTTTACTCTCCACCTATGGATTTTTACTCTCCGGGACCAGGTTGTAAAATGAAAAATCCAACACTGGTCGGGTACCCGTCAAGTGACTTGTGCTCTTCCTTCTTCCTTTGCTGACCTGGTTCATTCTGTCCAACGTTACGAGGTCGTCCTTTCTGTGACTAGACTACTTCCTGGTGCAGGCGGCGCACCAGCTGCTTTCTATAGCCATTTGCTTTGAATAACTCCTGAATATGCTGGCAAGAACGGGAGCTAGCAGCTGCATCCCAGTTAAAAGATACAACTATTGATGGCAAAGGCATTTGATGGTGACTCCTACACTCCCGTACCAATCCAGTCCAGTATGCAAAACGTGGCAGGAACATTGGGATAGCCCAAATCCTGTCCCAAATGGGACAGCAAGCTGTCCCATTTGGGGCAGGATTTTCCCCTTTTTTCCCTGAGGACATTTCGGTCCTCGGTCAGCAAATAATGTTGACATGGGGGGGGGGGGGGATAATTCACGATCGCGTTTTATCTAGTATGGATTCACCTTTCAGCCAAAAGCTGGCGGTCGTAATCACGATCGCGTTTTATCTAGTGTGGATCGGTAAATTGTTACTTCTGCCCCAAAAGTCAAAAGCTGCCCCAAAATTCCCACAGCTGCACTAACTTTACAATTCTGCCCCTACATTTAAAAGCTGCCCCAAATCTCCAAAGCTGCCCCCAAATTTTCAAAAGCTACCCCCAAATTTTCAAAAGCTGCCCCAATTTTGATGTGTTGGTGCCAACCCTGCCCCGACGAGATCTTGTCGAAACTTGCCACGTTTTGCATACTGGCCAATCCTAATGTGATTGTTCGCTGATGTTTGGTCACCAGTGCATAACTGATGTTGTTTTGATTTTCCATGACGGTTTGTCGGAGTTTGAATGAAATCTTGGGTGACTGTGGCGATGCGTTGGTGGAGATGGGGTGCTTTATCAGGTGTTTGTGTAGGCTATTGCGGAATTCGAGTATTTTGCTGTATGGATGATATTTGTCTCATTCGTCACCGGTACTTACAAAAAAAAAATTACGGAACACAAACTTAGAAAGGTGAAAAATTATTTTTTTCTTTTTACATAGTGCCAGTTATTTGTGAAGGAAAAGCCACTGCTGGTCGATCCGTTACTGCCGGTACCGAACGTGATTCAGTTTGGAATAGTCTGGTTGGACATCCCATACTTCACCATTTACACCAATCCCGAGTTGCATTTAGCTCAAAATCAACATTTGTATTGTCGACATGCACGTGAGGTTATAGTCGTATACGTTTCATTCCGCTCGTCAATGGCTCAACTATTGTACGTATATGCAGATGTTATCTGTCGCGTTATGCCGGTGCTTGGTTCGCCCACCGGCGCCTGGTGTGTCTGATGTCTGCCTCTGGCGGTCCCCAGGTGCAAGCATACTTCGCGCTTATCTGGCTGGTGGAGACGCCCGCCGAGGCGGTCACCACCGACCGTCAGGAGGCGGCGCTCCGCCAGCTGGCCGCCCTCAGCGTGGAGGACGTGGCACCGCCACCGCCCCGTCGGACCGGCTGACCCTGCTGCAGCTGTTCACGGCGGTCATGGGTGGCGGCGCGTGCCGCCTGCTCGCAGGCCGCGCCAAGGCTGGTGCGATTGGAACTCGGCCTCGCACTTCCTCCTGCTCGGAATGGTGCTGCTCAACCTCAGCCAGCCGGACAAGGTGTACGGTGTGTGTGTCGTCTCGGCCGACGCCGTCGGCAAGAAGCAGCTGCTCGGCCGGCTGCTGTGGCTCTAGTGTTGTGTTGATTAATGGCAATTGCCCTGGACCGGTTCGATAATTATGATGTTTCGTTACCTCATGTCATGTTGCGCGTCTCAGGTTATGCTTGCTGTGCCTTGGTTTCGCACTGATGTTATTGGAAGCCATGTAACATACCTCATTGTAATGAATGTAATATGCGGCATTGTTTTACCCCGTACTCATGCTGTTTGCTGTTTATTATTGTGGTATGCGTGATGTATTGTTACATTTGACGTTTGAAGCTGTGTCGTCCAATGTACGTGTTAAGCCTTTGCGATGAGTTGTCCTGTGATGTAAATCCATCATTTCTCCTTTGCAATAAAACATTTCATTGCATCAAAGTAAGTCATTATTTGCGATAACAACAAGAACAGTGGACCATTACGTAATACAACTTGAAAACGAAAACATTACTCATTACAATAACACAAAGTGACACGATATGACATACACAACATGATACATAAAGACACGCAGACTGAACGCGGGAGTCGGCGCTGAGCAGGTAGTCATTCAACATGCGCACAGGTGGGGGCAAGGCAATTTGACCCATCCCAAAGGTTTTCCAACGCAGTTTCCCGACGGTTCGACATAGCACCACCAACTATGCATTACTGTAGACAAATGAATAGCCGATCTTTTGATACAAAACACAAATATGATATAGGTGCCAAGGTCAGATTCAGACTTAGAGCGGGTCAGATTCAGGTAATGATTTCCAGGAAAGTTAATTCGCAGGGCATGTCACACTAATGTGACAGCACGAACAAGTACAAGCAGTGAAATGTGTTTCATAACCCGGAGCAATGCTTGCTATTTTCGAGATCACAGATTGAACAACCCCCCACCCGCGCTTGTCACATTCACCCAACCAGCCGGACATCAACATCAACCAACCAGTGGCGCATCATCTACAACGGAATGTCTTTATAGCCACTGTAAAAACCTTGCGGGCTTGGGTACGCGCGTTGGATCCCACAGACGACGCACGAAGGGATGACGCGCCGATGCCCTCGTCCAAGCGATCCCCACCTGGCAAGGACACAGCAAAAACAAAGCTGTTCATAAAACAAC
Source organism: Chirona hameri (assembly GCA_036785665.1). Classification (NCBI taxonomy): domain Eukaryota; kingdom Metazoa; phylum Arthropoda; class Thecostraca; order Balanomorpha; family Balanidae; genus Chirona; species Chirona hameri. The sequence continues at coordinate 11,618 of JAXIVJ010011832.1, read as the reverse complement.
AAATTAATTGTTATAGTTGACTTCTGAAACATTTAATTACCAAATAAATGCAAACAATAGGCTCACAGTTTGTTAACTTTGTTATTAATCATAAAGCTACCAAAGAAGTTGGAGTGATAAATTGTTGACCGAGGCATGGTTATGCGATGTCATCTGGGTAAACTGCAATCCGAAGAATTGTATACTTTGTGTAGGTCGGATCCCACAGCAGACCCCCACCCATCAGCTTTACGTATTCTTTACCAGGGCTTGCTGTTTTTCTGACCTTAACTTAAAACCTAACTTGAAGGCTAGGCAGCAAAGAATGCTCTGGACATTGCTACTAATTTGCCTGGTGAATATCTTTAAAAGACAATAGGGGATGAACTACTTTATTATAACTGTCTGTCAGAAGCGATTGTGATCATTGCCAAAATGACAGTCAATGTAGCGAAAATTAAGTCGTTGGCGATGAGCGAAATTATTATATAAAATTGCTTACCACCACATGGCATAGTGGCGGTATGCCTGAAACCGGAACTGCCGGTGAAGGCCTTCCACGTCGCCTTGCACCGGCTCCGCCTCCCCACCGCTCGTTGTGCTGGATACGACCCAGTTGCAGCATGATTGGATCCAGCACAAGTTGTAACTCCTGGAAAACATTGCAGGACAGATTTAGGACAACAAATAGAATAGGGGTGTGCACGTGCGCACGTGCAGAGGCACCCCACCCATGACTTGTGGGAAAGTGGCGGATGAGAGGTCCTTAAAAGAAATAGTTCACCTTGGAAATTTTTACCCAACACGATTTGATTATATTTTTAATACAATTTATTTTTATATTGTCAAAAATGGCCTTATATCGCGCCGATTCAGGACAGAAGGCCGTAAATTTTTATTGTTTATCAAAACTATATGCATACTCTCTGAGTCAGAGCCCTGACGTCACGCGAATGTAAAAAATGGTTCAGCCAATCAGATTCGAAAGTAGTCGCGTAAAGATAGACTCGCATTGGAGATGTGCCAACCGGCGGCCGGCGTTCGCTCGCTAGCACCAGCTGCAAGCTGATTGGCTGATGGTATAGCCTCTGCCCGGTCTAGAACCAGTACAACATTCTTTCGCCAGCACCACATTCCTTCGCCAAAAACTCAACTATATTCGGCTGGAAAGTCTTTTCAGGCAAGAAACCTTGCAGATAGGGGTTTCCCAACACGGGTTACAAAACTGCTATCTCAGTTTAAAACTAATGTTGAAGGTGAACTATTTCCTTTAACCACACATCAAATTTGAACACAATCGCCTCAGCCATTCCTGCGATATAGAATAGGGGTGCGCACGTGCGCACGTCCAGAGGCACCCCATCCCTGACTTTGGAAAAGCGGCGGCTGAGGGGTCCCTAACCACACACCAAATTTGAACACAATCGGCGCAGCCATTCCTGCGATATAGAATAGGGGTGCGAACGTGCGCACGTCCAGAGGCACCCCATACCTGACTTTGGAAAAGCGGCGGCTGAGGGGTCCCTAACCACATACCAAATTTGAACACAATCGGCTCAGCCGTTCCTGAGATATAGCATAGGGGTGTGCACGTGCGCACGTGCAGAGGCACCCCACCACTAACTTGTGGGAAAGTGGCGGCTGAGGGGTCCCTAGACACACACCAAATTTTAACACAATCGGCTCAGCCGTTGCGGAGTTATTGCGAGGAAACACCTTCCAACACCTCTCACGCGGCACGCGCCACGCGCAGTAGAGTCACCCACGTGAGTCGGCACTGGTCTCAAACAGGGTAGGTTCAATGGGGCTACACAGCAAAGAAGCCCGCTTGTCAATCGGACGTGCGGTTGCAGAGATATTAGCTTCTCAAAAACGTCGCCACGTGCCGGGTTGGGTCGGGCCGCTCATATTCATATTTGTCCCATATACCACGGAAAGACGAGCGAGCGCTTCTCGCTCGCTCGTAATCACTGCGATGGGAGCTGCTCATGTATGCAGACGTATTGGCAGCAGCTGGCAGGCCGCGTTGATCATGCGGTAAACACGAATAAGTACCACTATGTTGACGTTATTGGCAGCTGAGGTGTAGAAATCAAGTCATGCTAGGCCTTAACTATGAAGTAAACCAGTTCTTTATTGTAGCCGCTCACGTAAGAAAACGTGTCGAAGCAAATAGATGGGACTTACTACAAACTGAGCATGCTTTCAAAGTGTTTTGCTCATAGTCATAGCAATGTGATAACTGAAGGAAGCTGAACTTGACGCACATGTTTGGCCAGGGTAAAACATAATTATTCTGTAACTGGCACATCACCAGGGCGGCCAGACTATACAAAATGGCAGTGATGCACAATGCACATGGGTTAACCCTCGCCAGTGCAGGGTGGGGGGTGGGGAGTTGACACCACCCCCTCGGTTTTCCGGGAATAACTCGCGTAAATATCAACCGATTGCGATGAAACTTTCAGTCTCCTACTTGTGAACAATTTGACACATATTCTGCAATTTTTTAAGTTGTAAGTCACATGACCCGTGACTTTTGACCTGTTTTGCAAGGTCAAGTCAGGCGCAACTGGCGTCCCGTAGTATTGATCCTTGTAACTTGTCCAGTTGCATAGTGTTTGTTGTTCAGAAAGCATATGCACATGTGTTTTCAGGTGACAGTTGTGGTTTCCATTGAGATTGTGACCTCGATTGACTTTTTCCGAGGGCAACCGAGGTCACTGACCTCCAATGACATATTACTTTTTTGGCTTCTAGCAGTTTCTAGGACATTTTGTGACGCTGATTTCAAATATGGCATCCATTTTACATAATTATATATTCCAGTGGGGTCATGCGCCCCAACAGGTCAACCGAGGTCACTGACCTCAAATGACCTGACATGACCTTTTTGGAATTTGGCAGTTTCTAGGACATTTTGTGACGCTGATTACGAATTTGGCACCCATTAAGCATTATGATATGCTCATTCACGATTCTAGCTCGATAAAATTCAATTTATACGCATTTTCAATTTGGATGACATTTGGGTCATTGACATGACCTCAGAGGTCCCCTAATGACCTAGGACCTTAAAATCGTGCATCAATGGCTTCCTCTCGTGACAAGCAACACGCTCGTTTTTTAATCGAAGCTCTAGCCCAATTAGGGGCGAAATGCTATGAGGGGGGGGGTCGTACCACCCCCCCCCCCCCTGCACGATCACGCACTGATCGGACGCTGCACGGGCGAGGGTTAAAAGGACAGATAACGCACCTCGCTGCGTGTGATGCACTGCTGATTTCCACAGCAAGTCTGCTCCGCCGCAGACGGCATCGGTCGGCATCTGATGGACAGATTCATGGTGCATGCTATGTAGCTATCACAGGGGCGTAGCCAGGATTTCGGCCAGGTGGGGGGGGGGGGGGCAAACGGGATCAGAGGGGCCCTCGTAGCCAATTGGGGGCCCACACACTGGCGGATCTAGGGTTCTAGTTTGGGGGTAAAAATTTATATCCCATCAAACCCATCAAACCGCCTGAAATCAGCACAAAATGTACACATTTCCTGATAAGAAAATCTAAGCAACTTTATCTAAGGAAGTTTGTTTTGAATCAGCTATCAATGCATAAGCAAGCGAAATCCGATAAGTTTTCAGAAATGTGTGAGACTTTTTGGAATTCCCCCCCTAAAAAAAAACTTGGCAGATCCAGGGGAAAAGGGGCCATAGCAGCCGTCAAACCGCCTGAAATCAGCACAAAATGTACACATTTCCTGATAAGAAAATCTAAGCAACTTTATCTAAGGAAGTTTGTTTTAAATCAGCTATCAATGCATAAGCAAGCGAAATCCGATGAGTTTTCAGAAATGTGTGAGACTTTTTGGAATTCCCCCCCCCCCCTAAAAAAAACTTGGCAGATCCAGGGGAAAAGGGGCCATAGCAGCCGTCAAACCGCCTGAAATCAGCACAAAATGTACACATTTCCTGATAAGAAAATCTAAGCAACTTTATCTAAGGAAAGTTTGTTTTAAATCAGCTATCAATGCATAAGCAAGCAAAATCAGATGAGTTTTCAGAAATGTGAGACTTTGGGATTCCCCCTAAACAAACTTCCGTGCCCCCCCCCCCCCCCACCACCACCACCACCCATCCCAAACTTCTTCCAAACGTCCAGACCCCAATACATTTTGTCCTAACGTCACAATAACTTCACGCGCATCCACATGAGGGCTTGCGCTGTTATTGTAGCTCGTTGGCTATGTTACCAAATGCTGCCATATTTAGGGAAATAGGAGGTCGGACAGATCATTTTGTAACCAACGCTTAAAAGTCGATAACATTAACTCGGTAGGCCTGAGGCAGGCACGTAGCCAAGGGGGGGGGGGGGGGGCGGGGGAGGCTACCCGCCCCCCGCCCTGGAGGCCCGGCGGGCCCTTTTCGGGTGCGCAGCGCGCAGCGCACCGAAAAGGGCCGGCGAGACCACGCTCATGGACTACGCGAAGCGTGGTCTTTAAGAGTTTAGAGCATTTCAGAGGTTCTTTAGGGGCACCAGGGCCCTTTCTGAAAGACCAGACCAGAACTTGGACGTTCAGCAGAGCCCTGTACATGTCAGAAGGGCCCCTGGACAAGCCGAAAGGGCCCCTGAGCGGGTCAAAGGGCCCCTGAACACGTCGAATGAGCACCGAGCCAGCACAGAGGGACCCCTGGGAAGGTCGGAGAGGTCCCTGAGCATGTCGGCAGGGCGACAAAGCAGCCAGTGCAGTCCCTTGCCAGGTCTTAAAGGAAATAGTTCACCTTCAACATTAGTTTTAAACTGAGATAGCTGTTTTGTAGCCCATGTTGGGAAACCCCTATCTGCAAGTTTTCTTGACTGAAAAGACTCTCCAGCCGAAGATATTTGACTTTTTGGCGAAGGAATTCGGCGCATATATGATATACCGTACCGTCTGGAAGTGCCAGCACTGCCATGGAGCATGCGCAGACCAATAACGCACACCATAAAATTAATGATTTACGACCTTCTGTCCTGAATTGGCGCGATGTAGGACCATTTTTGAAAAGAAAAAAAGAAACTGTATTCAAAAATATAATAAAATCGTGTTCTGAAGAAAAAAATCCGAAGGTGAACTATTTCCTTTAATTAAGGACCACCTGAACAGGCTGGAGGGCCCCTGGACAGACCAGCACCAGAGGGCCTCTGGGAAGGTAAAAGGGCCCCTGTGCATGTCAGAGGGGTCCCTGACCAGACCAAAAGGGCCCCTGAACATGCCGAATGGGCTCCTAGTCAGCACGGAGGGGCCCCAGGGCAGGTCGAAGGGCCCTCTGAGCATGTTGACAAGGCGACAAAACAGAAAGCGCAGTCTCTTGCCAGGTTGGAAGGGCCCCTTAGAAGGCTGGAGGGCTCCTGGGCAGACCAGAGGGCCCTTGGGAAGTTCAAAGGGCCCCTGTGCATGTCAAAGGGGCCCCTGACCAGACCGAAAGGGTCCCTGAGCAGGTCAGATGGCCCCTGATTACGTCGAATGGGCCTCTGGCCAGCACAGAAGGACCCCCGAGCAGGTCGGAGAGGCCCCTGAGGATGTCGGCAGGGTGAAAAAGCAGCCAGTGCAGTCCCTGGCCAGCTCGGAAGGGCCCCTGAGCAGGCTGGAGGGCCCCTGGACAGACCAGAGGGCTCCTGGACAGACCAGAGGGCCCCTGGACAGATTAGAGGGCCCCTGGAAAGTTGAACCTCACAAAATAAAGTGGCCGAAATCCGTAGAGTTTTTCATATCCTTTTTTTTGGGGGGGGGGGGGTTAACGCTCGGGAAGGGGCCCTTTCCCTTTCGAGGCGCCGCCCCCCCCCCCCCCCCCCACACACCCCCTGGACGAAATCCTGGCTACGTGCCTGGCCTGAGGGGCCCTCGAAATGCCTGAGGGGGCCCTCGAAATGTCTGAGGGGCCCTCGAAAGGAATTGGAGGCCCTGGGAAGGTCTGAGGGGCCCTCGAAATAAATACCAGCTCTTAAATGCTGTATTTATTCGTGTTAGATTTGTTCGTGGACGTTCTTTATGCGACATAAGGCGTTTTGCGGGCACCTGACACCATCCAAAACACTGGGGCCTTCGGCCCCAGGGGGCCCTCGCTCGGTCGCCAGAGGGGCCCGCCTGGCCTCCAGGGGGGGCCATGGCCCCTTTGACCCCCCCCCCCCTTGGCTACGCCACTGAGCTATCAAAATTATATCTACATGACCTTTTATGAGTGAAGCAAGTAAAGTGAACCTGGTGCGCCAAACTATGGTACAATGTCAGAGCTCAACAGCATTTAACGTAAATAAAAATATTTTGTGCACAACAATCTTTACATGAAACCTCAATTAATATCCGGATTATTGCTCACGATATGCATACACAGTGGTCATAATTGGAATATGCGCAACAACGCAACCTTACAGTCAAGCATGCATGTAGCAGTTGTGAATTCAAATTGCAAGGTTGTATGAATGCAGACCAGCACCAACCTGGTACAGCGGCACCACTCAGGTCCTGGTGTAGCCGGCACGGGCGAGGCTGGCCGAACAGCTGTTGCTGCCGGCCGCGGCTGGGTGGGGCGTGCAGGCGCTGCTTCTGCAGCGGCTCCTGGACGAACAGGAGCCGCTGCTCGAGGCGCTCCAAGACGCCTGGGCGCCGCGGCAGCTGCCGCTTCAGGCCTGGGCGATGGTGGTGGCAGGCGGTCGGCATACGCCCAACGCACGTTTGGGCGCTCGATTAGGATCGTGCCGAGCAGGTCCAGCACTATGGCTGTCGGCGCTGCCTGCAAAGACGCCTCTAACAACGTTTGATGCAGATGAAACATACATGCAATGTCATGCTAAGTGCCTATCCCATATTCATGGAATTATGAAGCGTTAAAAAGTGAAATTCAATTAGGGACTCTTTCAGGTACACAATCGGCAAAACAACATCAATTACTTGTATTTCCTACTTTTTTACCAAAACAAAATAAGTAAAACACTTGTTTTTACATATAACATATGGCTTGTAAGTGCTGGACTAAGTCAAACAAACTGGACTAAAAGACACAAGGGACGAAAATAATCACGCTGGCTGATTGATGTGAATATTTATGTCTTCTTGAAACAGCGAACGGGAGCCAGCGACACAGATGTAGCTTTAATAATTCCTGGCGGTTGTGCAAAATACAGGCAAGAAATTCAAAATAAAGACTAAGTACATGGATTCGGGATTAGACTACACTATGGAAGAAACCACAAACGAAGCTACAAGCATGCAAACCTGGCTAATGTGAACAAAATGTGCGCCATATGACGTAATAGTCGACAAAACAGAAAGCTAAAGTCATTATCAATGATACAAATATGCATGTCATTTGCTGCTAATATATGATTAATAGTAGTACACTCTCCCTGTAATACCAACATCATACATGACGAAAAACATATTAACTACAACACATGTGCTTGATCTATAAAGCTCTAAAATGCTACTGCTACTAAAGCAATGTGCAATTAAAATGGTGCGAACTGTTTGAAATGATTACTCTGAGGTCTGCTGCATGAAGCAGCACTGACTGCTGTCTTCTGTGTCTGTAAAAACAATAATCAGTACTAATTTGCCTGCTGGGCATCTTACAAAGACAATATGGAAATGAATGAACTACTTCATTATATATGTATGTAACAGTAACAACTGACAAGGGATTGTGATCATGGCCAGAATGACATATATTTTCATATATATGTCATATATTTTTTAAAACATTTCTAAGAAACACGCATGTAAACTGGAAAAAAACATATACCATTAGGTTCAGATTAGGTATATGAATTCAGATTAGGTGCTTAGGTTCATTAATATAAAAATATAACCAAACACAGGATTAGAATACATACATTAAGTCCGGCTGGAAAAGCTGACGTCTTGGCCCCCTGCTCCTACCACGCCTCTGGGGCCTCCTTTCAGACATGCTGCATATAGAGGGGGCAAGTTAGGTTGGTGTGAAGTGATTTTACTCAATTCAACTTCTATCTGCAATTATGTAGTGAATAAGGGAAGTGGAGTAACAACTGTTCTTTCCAGTTATGTAGTGTTTCACACTTATTCACAAATAGCATGCAAACTCATTCAAGGTGCAATGGTTCAGAGGGCATAGTGCACTGCGAAAATATGATGAAGCTGATGCTAAATATTGTTATGCTTTATATGCGAGTGCAAACATAACTTGATGAACAACATGCCCTACCTGTACTGGACATTAGCTGAAGGAGCAAATTCACAGACTGCCTCCCAAAATGGTACCTGTCTGTAATAATGTTTAGGTGCACTTGCAGTTATGTGTAGACAAATAAAACAAAGGCCTAAAAACATTATTGAATGTTCCTGCAACATGCCAGACTGTAAAGCATAGCATGTACATGCCCAAGATGAACAGTGATTATCTAGACTGCAGGCAAGGTTATGGTCAGTTTAACCAGTTTTTAGTGATGGCATACACAATCCACTCCTGAACATCTTGGTGCACACACACCTGGAACACCTGGTGCACACACACTCAGCACACACCTGGAAATAGCCAAATGTATGCCTGAGTTGGTGTGCGTGCTGACAAGATCTTGTCATGGCCTACGATTCACCACTTGCATGTCAAAATGTTTAGGTTTAGGTTGGGTGAGCTGGGTGTAGACAGGGTCTATTTGGTGCTCCCTTCTTCATAGGTTTTGACATGTCGCCAGGGTACTTTGTGGCCCAGTGTTGGTCAAGTCTGTTTTGAAAGAATTGGTGGACTCAGCAGTTACAACTTCTTGTGGGAGTTCATTCCACGGTGTAACAACTCTATTTGCAAAAAAAAACTTGAGTCTTGATAAGTGAGTTGACACCTTTACCAGCTTCTTGGTGTCCTCTTGTTCTTTCATCCTCATTTAGTTCAACAAACTGGTTGGGGTCCATGTTGGTTTGTCTTGTCAGGATCTTGTACATTTCTATCAGGTCGCCCCTCAGGATCCTCTCTTCAATACTAAGTAGTTTGAGTTCTCTCAAGCGTTCCTCATACGTTAGATGTTTTATCTGCCCAACCATCTTAGTCGCTCTCCAGTCCTCTGTACCTTTTCAAGTGCCCTGACATCCTGTACCATGTATGGACCAGCTGCCTGTATACCGTACTCCAGATGTGGCCTAACATATGTGGTATATAAAATCTTGAAGTTTTTCATATCCAGTCTATCAAATGTCATCCTCAGTCTTTGAAGTGCTGATATTGCTTTGCTACCTGCCCTCTTGCAGTGTGTTATTGGCTTGAGGTTGTCTGTTACATACACTCCAATGTCTTTTTCTACTGTAGTTACTTTATGTGTTCTTTGTAAACTGTTTTTTTCTTTCCTGACATATTTTGCTTTACTGTGTTGCTCCACAATGCATTATCTGATACTTCAGATGATCAAACTTGAGGAGCAACTCTTCAGACCACTTCTCCAAAGTAGTTAAATCCTTTTGTAACAGTTTGGAATTGTGTGGGTTAGCGAATCATCTGTACATTTTGGTATCATCTTTGTGATTTTCACCATTGTCGGCAATTCATTGACATAGATCAAGAAAAGGACAGGTGCCAAGACTGATCCTTGTGGGACTCTACTGGTCACCATACTCCACTCAGAACTTCCACTACCCACAGTCACTTGTTGACAGCGCTCCGACAGGAAGGCTTTCACCCAGCTGAGTATTTTTCCCTTACTCCTGTAGCCGCTCAGTTTTTTTTTTGTAGTCTTCTATGTGGTACACTATCAAATGCTTTTTGGTAGTCAAGGAACACAATATCCAACCCCTGACCTTCATAAATTATATCAGTCCACTGTTCAAGTGCTTCTAGTAGGTTTGACTGGTTGTGCATTGTGATGGTTGGGAAATGTGGACAGAATAGTTTACAAGGTTACATGTAATATAATGGAAATAAGCCAACAAGACAAAGTAGTTTCACATGATGAAGATGTGAGATGGTAGGCCAAAAAAATTGCAGAAGACACCCATATGAATTAACTGGGTGTCTAATGCAATGCATATCGGCCAAAACCAATCATGTACCTAATTTGAAGAAAAGAGTAATGTAAGAAAGGAAACAGTATAGCTTTTTCTGCTAGTGTTATGAGTCTGAGTATAATTGTAATGTTTCAGGGTAAGGTAGGTTCCAATGATGACAAATGACATCATGCTTCAATTATCAATAACATTGAAGCGACCATGGAAGCATCCCTATATCTTGAGAACTTTGGTGCCATACTGACAATAGAACTATATAAACTATTTATGCCTAAGATAATAAAATTGAAAGAAACGAATTGTGACCTGTGGCTTATGCGAATACAGCCGTTGCAAACTTGGGCAGTCAGTAATCCCAGTGCAAGTACCGACAGAGCTAGGTTATAGGTACCTACCCTGGGTCTGATAATGCACGTTTGTTTACTGAGGGGTTACTCCACACAGCCTTTGGGCTCAAGTAGCAAAATCCTTACTTTACGTTAAATTTTCTGCTGAACAGAGGTCGCCGCACGTCGCCAGTCGTGTGTCCGATCAAGGCCGTATAAGGTTTGGTCTAGTAATCTTGGTATAAGGCAACGCGATATATACCGTATAAGGTGTCTGACAACTCAAAGTACGGCAGCTTGCTTCCGAGTTCGTAACCGCTATTTTGTCTCAGCCGCGCACATTACTGCACCATCGAATTTCATGCAGATTCTAAGATGAAAAAGTGGTGGACAGTAATGCCGATCAAGTACTCTTTATCTGATACAAGTCTCGAAAAACGTCGACGTTTTAACGCTGAAAATTGCTGAAATAATGGACTAAATGAGGATTGAAGTCCCTGGTATATGTCTTAAACGTGTTTAAAGTTCATACAACTGCAGAAGAGTCCATTTCCTTTCAGGGCGGAAACCCGTATAATCCCTTTAACACTGCCGTTTCTAGCGTCCTGGCAATTATATGTGCTGGTTTGGAATAGGGATTTGAAATTCACCGAGTTGGCTTGGCCTTTTTCTTGTCAGTCGCCTGCCTTTTCCTGTTTCTTATTTGTTCCGCTTTCTTTCGAAGATTTATTAGCAAGCCTTTCGGATACTTGAGTTTCAAAAATGCTTCGTAAATGTCCTCAATTTCATCGGCCAAATATTCTTCATCGCATATTCTGAGTGCTCTGACGAAGAAAGAAGAGGAAGAAGAAGGTATATTTGATTTATCTAGTGCATTAATGACTCAGAGTCATTGATGCACTAGATGAATCAAATATACCTCTACCAAAAGCTCAATACTTGGACCTAGTGGCGTTATGCATGAGGTTTGGTTGCTTCTCCTTTAACGGCGAAGAGTACGTACAGCACAGTGGATTAGCCATGGGATCTCCTCTTAGCCCTTTAGCGGCTTGTCTTTATATGGAGGTTTTAGAAGATGAGCATTTCCAACCAATCATGGACACCGGTTCAATATGGATGCGGTATGTCGACGATGTTTTGGTTGTAATTCCAAACGATACCGACTTGGATGACAAGTTGGCTATGTTAAATGCAGTAAACGCAAACGAGCAATTCACAATCGAAACAGAACAAAACGACACGATACCTTTTCTAGATACGAACATAGTGAAAGGAGAAACTAGATTGAAGTTTAAAGTGTACAGGAAG